>LR752313.1:8631-94152 GCA_902729485.2 Mus minutoides | reverse complement strand
CAGATAATAGAATCAAGTGAGCTGTTTTACTCCCTGTAGTGGCTAATAATATAGTCTCCTTGGTAACTTCTGTTGTGCTGCCAGTTTGGCTAGAAGAACTTTAACCCATTCTCTTCATACCACCGCCGAATTATCTCAACAATTTTCGTTGTCAGTAGAAGCCTCCATTGAGTCATTAGCTTCTTTACAGAGACAATTAACTTTTCTTGCCCAAGTTGCTGCCTTACAGAATGAAAGAACACTTGATTTGACTGCTGAGAAAGGTGACACCTGTCTTTTTCTACAAGAAGAATGTTGCTTTTTGTAAACAACCCAGTTATGTGAGGCCTTATTAAAAATAGTTAAAGAAAAAAAGATGCTGAGAGCTATGGCCTTAGCTATGGCCTTGTAGATGTTCTCTAGCTTACATAAACAATCCTGAGAGAGCATTCATAGTCATAACAGTCAAAATGTTTATAAGAAAAGAAGACATTGTGACCGTTAGTTGCAGGAGCTGAAGATTGCTTTCAGTGTTCTTTCTAAATTTTAAAGGGCCAATAAAAAGGTATCAATAGATAGTTCTTTCTCGAGTCATGGCTAACTGTCCTACAGTAGTATGTTAAAAACTTGTGGCACAAGTCATTCAGTCTATAAACCAGATAATGGACCTGCTTATACTAGAAAACTAACCACCCCCTTTTTCTCAAAAGATCCCCAAGGCTTCACAGAATTAATAGAGTCCCTTATGTTTTCTCATCAGCCTGCACAGCTACAAAAAGGAGATTGACATGAGATTCCCTTTGACTCATCCTGTTTAGAACTACATCATGGCTAAAGATAAAGAGAGTTTGAAAATCTTAAAGCCAGGCTCTGATCTCCAAGGTACCTCAAGATAGAACTAATTGGGCTAAGGTAAGAGAAATAATGTAGAGGTTCAACAGGCTAAGTTATGAGTTATGTAATCTAGTGAAAGAGACAGAGAAGGTGTATTAAGAAAGAGAGAGAGAGAGAAAGAGAGAGAGAGAGAGGCAAGAAGCAAAAGAAAGAGAACAAGAGAGATCATAGACTAGAATCTTGGCCACAGAAGAAAAGAGAAGACAGGACCTAGACAGATCAGGTATCCAGATCAGGAAATCTGGGCAACAGAAGACCAGTGTGCTTAACAGAATTAAGTGAGTTGGGGTGCTGAGCCTCAGCTGGGGAGCCTCACCTGTGTCAGACTGAAGTTGCTTATTTGGGACTGTGAAAATTTTTGGACGCCGCTGGCTTCTACAGGCTCTGGACACCTGGGTTTGCAACCTTAGCTACCCCATTGTACCCCCTAACCAAGAAAGGAGAGGTGTTTGTGTAGATTCCAGATCGTCAGAAAGCCTTTAAAAAGTTTCAAAAAGACTTTACTAATGGCCTTATCCTTGCCTGATGAGAGAAGAGTTACCAGAGAAGTCCTTACTCAGACTTTGAGACCTTGAGATAGGCCAGTGGCTTACCTATCCAAGAAGTTAGACCCTGTTGCCAGCAGGTGGCTTTCCTGTTTGAAAACTGTTGCTGCTGTAGCCCTGCTTGTCAAGGATGCTGAGGGACCTGGTGCTCGAAATGATCTAGAAGATCAGCCTTGGCCTGGGAGTCTGAGCTGATACACTAAGTAGCTTCGTGGCTGAAGGTAAGCAAAAGGCGGGGATAGCAGTGGTGGACAAGAAGCAAGTGATCTAGGCCAGCAACTTCCCTGAAGAGACATCGGCCCAGAAAGCCGAACTGTGACTCTAATCTGCAAATAACAAAGGGGAAGTCTACACTGACAGCAGGCACTCTTTTGTAACTACACGGAGTAATATACAGATAAAGGGCTGTTGACATCTGCAGTGAAAGACATAAGATGCTGTGACTAAAGAGAATCGGATGGCAGATCTAACCGCCAAACAGGCAGCCCAAGGAACAGAGATCCTGGCAGTCAAAGAGCCTAAAGACTATTAAGTTATAGACAAATTAGGACTGGTAAAAGAAAACTAGTCCTCCCACAGGAAGAAAGACTCTGACTTGGCAGAATAATCAAAAGCTACAAGACCTGTGCTATGACTAATGCAGGACACTCCATGTATACTGAGAAGAAGCTCAGATAGGACCGGCCTGGAGCCTATTAAAAGATAGATTTTATATAATAGCCAAGAAGATTCTAAAAGAAACCTTCCCAAGGTTTGAGATACCCAAGGTAATCTTTGTTGCCCAGTAAGTCAGGAAATGGCCAAGATGTTAGATATTGATTAGAAGTTACATTGTGCATACAGGCTCCAAGGTTCAAGACAGGTAAAAAAAGATGGGTAGACCCATTAAAGAAAATTGACAGCGGAGACTGGCTTTAATGNTAGCCCTTAAAAATGCTAAGAAAATTAGAATCGGGGTCAGACTCCTCTATCCCTGTGTGGAATATGAGTCTCACCCTAGCTTGCTAGCTTAGAATAAACCTCCTGCTGTTTGCATCAAGTTCGGCTCTGGTGTCTTCCTGGGGGACGTGCTCTCCGGGGACTGGATAAGGGTCTCCCCACACGGGGGTCTCTTCACTCCTCCTGCAGCTTGGTGCAGTGGGCATGATGATCTACACAACATGAACCTTTCTTCTGTACCTCAGAGCACACAAATGCTATGCTAAGCTTCTCTATATTGTTCGAGGTTTAGTGTCTGTAATGCCAAAGGGAGCACAAATAGATAATCTCATAGCAGCCATCCAACCACTACCAATAATGTGTTACCATCAGGAAACATATTCTAAGTTGTCCATGATTCAAAAAGGACTAAAATCCAAATTTTTAGGTGAAATTATTTGATCTCTAACAATCTACCACAACATTTTATTTTATTTTATTTTATTTTATTTTTTGAGACAGGATTTTACTACCTAGCCCTAGATGGACTGAAACTGGCTATGTAAACTAGGCTAGCCTTCAACTCACAAAAAAATTTACCTGCCTCTGCCTCCAAAGTGCTGGGATTAAAAGTGTGTGCCACCACACCTGGCCTGCAACAACACTGTAATTATTTTAAACACTAAGAGTTCTGTAGTTTGTAATCCCAGCACTCGGGAGGCAGAGGCAGGCGGATTTCTGAGTTCAAGGCCAGCCTGGTCTACAATGTGAGTTCCAGGACAGCCAGGGCTATACAGAGAAACCTTGTCCCGAAAAACCAAAAAAAAAAAAAAAAGAGTTCTGTGGTTTGACATGGTCCAAACTGTTAAATTCTTATTTACAAATTGTTAAATTCTCATGACATTCGCATCTCAATCTAGCCAAATTCCCTTCTATTTCTAGTAAGAAAATAGGCTGAATAACCACATATCTGTATGGTGACTTATCCAGGCCAGAGTTGGAAAGCAGAGACAATAATCACAAGGTACACTGTGTGCTGCGTTTCCTTATCACTTAGGAATGAGATTGGTTCAATTCCTATCACACTTAATTAATGGCAGAATACAGAGCTCATTTCCAGACTACCACTGCAGACCTCGCCTGCTAGGCTGTCACTCAGATTCATTTGATTTGAAAGAAAAAGCCCCACCACCACACACACACCTCTGACTCATCTGTCCTAATTTCTTTGGCAGCCCTTTTACAGCCTGTTCTAAAGAAGGCTGCCGAAAAAATATGAAGTTGAAAATATTAGACATCAGTTGGCATGGTAAGGCACACATAGAATCCCCATACTCAGTTGACAGAGGCAGGGGGATCACCAGGAGTTCAAGGCCAGGTAGTGCTATATTATTGAGTTCTAGGCCAGACTGAGCAACAGACTGAGATTCTGATTGGGAAGTAACTCTGCTATTAGAGTGCCTGCCTAGCAAGGGGTGGGTCAGAAGCACTTGGGAGATGGAGACAGGAGGATCACAAATTCAACGGTCCTGTTGGTTGTGTGTTGGGTGAAACTCAGTGGTAGAGGTCTTGATTAGCATGTATGAGATACGAAGTTCAATTCCCAGAACTGCCATGCCGCCCCCCCTCCCAAAAAAAGTACTTAAGCACACCCTTGCCAAGTGGTCTACTGGGGGTGAGGGGGACTCCGATGTTACACAGAGACAGGGTTTCTCTGGGTAACTCTGGCTGTCCTGAAACTCACTCCGTTGACTGCTGTCCTCAGCGATCTGCCTGCCTATGCCTGCCTCCCTAATGCTGGGATTAAATGCGTGCCCCCACCACCACTCGGCTACATGGCCTATTTTAATGTCCCCCTTGTGTGGAGGAAAAAAACAACAATAACAACAACAAATAAAAATCCAACAGTGAGATTTTGTTTCAAACGGGAAAAAGGCGTGAAATGAAAGTTTTAAAAGAGGAAGTTGTGTTGCAAAACGTTAAAATAAGGCGCATTCCCGGGGATGGGAAGTAGAAAGTCCAAAAATAACTTCCAAGGGCTCCCGGCTGGGGATCACCTACGGTTAGGAATCGTACTTTCCCGAATGCTATACAAGGAAAGCAAGCCCAGGTGAGCGCGAGCAGGGAGGAAAGCGGCCGCAGCGGCTTAAGGTCGTCGGTCCCGGGCAGCGGCGGGTCACGTGACCGGACAACATGGCCGCCCGCGGAGAATGCCGCCGGGCGGGGCAGGATTCGGAGCCAGAGCCGGAGCGGGAGCCGGAGTCCGACCCGCAGCCAGAGCCTGAGCCCCAAGCAGGCCTAGAATCCGGGGAAGAGTTCGAGATCGTGGACCGGAGCCAGCTGCCGAGTCCCGGCGAGCTGCGGGGTGCGTCGCGGCCTCGAGTGGCCGACAGCTGGTCGGCGCCCATCCTGACGCTGGCGCGCAGAGCCACCGGGAACCTGTCGGCGAGCTGCGGCAGCGCGCTGCGCGCGGCCGCGGGGCTGGGAGACGGCGGCGGCGGCGGCGGGGAGCGCGCAGGTAGGCCGGGGTCCCGCGGGCTGGGGCTGCTCCCGGGCTGGGGAAACCTGACCCGCCGGACGAGCTGCTCCGCCGAACTGTGCCGCGCGACACGGGGCTCTGCAGTTGGTGTGACCTACCGGGACTGGGTGACTGCGGCCCGGGACTCCCCTCCCACCTTGTGTTTGTCTTTGTGAACCTCAGAACAACTGCGTCGTGATCGCGGATTGACTTTAAATAGGAGTTTTAAATTAGAGGCTTGGACGGAAAATCATCTATGTTCATAGTTTGCATACTTGACATTTGAAGTCCGGTGCTGGTCCCCAGTTAACAATCTCAGCAGCCAGCCGGTTTGCACCTGCGGCTGAGGTTGACAGCATATTCCAAAGTTGGTTAGAGCAACGAGTCAGAGTCAGGAGGTTTTAGTTCCCTTTATTCTCCCGCCACTAACCCCCTTTGGGACGAAGACAACCCATCACCCCTCCTACTCGCACTTCCCAATCTATAAAAATGGGGATTTAAAAAAAATTAATCAGCTACCTTGTACAATCCGGTTCAGCTCTTATGATCTAGATTAGAATTTCAGCATACCAGTAAGAAAGAACAAAAGCAAATTATTATTTATTTTTGATGGCTGGGCTTGGTGATTCGGGTGCATACTTCCTGCACATGTTAATGTGCGTGCTCAGAACTGCGCTAATTATAATGCATCGGTGTTTCTGAACATATCTAATATTACAATATAAAAGCTAGCCAAGGTGCTTGCCTTTAATACCAGCACTTAGGAGGTAAAGGCTTGTGGAGCTCTGAGAGTTTGAGACCCGCCTGGTGTACATAGTGAGCCTCTGCCACTAAATAAGTAAACAGACAAATAAATAAATAACCATGTTTCACTTGGCTCGGGCACTTAGTGTGAATGGACCATGCAGACTTCAGGTTGCTGTGGTAAAGTGAGTGTTGACTGTAAATGCCTGGGGCATCACGTGCATACAATAGACTTTATTACCCAGATTTTATTTTAAAGAACAAAATCACAACAAAACCAACAAAGAAGCTTCTTTCCTTAGTAATGAATTAACCTTGATTTTTCGGTTTCAGTCTTGGTTTGCTTTTGTTTTGAGTTTTTTGTTTTGTTTTTTAGTTTTTTGTTTGTTTTGAGACAGAGTTTCTCTAAGTAGTCCTGGCTGTCCTAGAACTCGCTCTGTGGACCCAGCTGGCCTCAAAGTCAGAGATCCTTCTGCCTCTGCCTCCTGCACGCTGGAATTAAAGATGTGCTCCACCAGCGCCTGGCAATCTTGGTTATTTTTATAACCTTTTCTTTTGTGTGTGTATATGGGTTCACATGTTTGTGCATGTGTTTGTGTACTTGAAGACCAGAGTTTGGCTGTCTTCCTCAACTGTTTAACCCACCTTATTTTTGAGACAAAGTCTCTCACTAAGCCCGGAACTAACCAATTGGCCACACTGTCCAACAAGACCCAGGTGTTAGCATTCTGTCTAAACTCCACCCCCACAGTTACCTGGCAACAGCCAAGTAGGCCTGACCCACTATAAAAGGGGCTGCTTGCCCCCTCCTCCCTCTCCTTCTCTCTTGCTCTTCCCTTCCCCCTCTCTCCATGTGCTCATGGCCATGGCCAGCCTCTACTTCTCTACTCTCTCCCTCTCTCAGCCTTTCTCTGCCTCTACTATACTCCCCTCCCCCATGCCCTGAATAAACTCTATTCTATACTATACCATCATGTGGCTGGTCATCAGGGGGAAGGGGGTGTCTTGGCGTGGGCCCACTGAGGCACCCCCTTCCCCATACCTCACCACATCCCCATAGAACATATCTTATACCTCTTTATCTTTTTATAAACATATCACCAGGTATCCTCCTGTCTCTGCTTTCCAGGGGAAGCACTAGGAATACTAACAAATGCTGTCATGCCCAGTGTTTAACACTGGGGATCTGAACTCAGGGCTCCAAGTTTCATCTCCAGCCCTGATTGATTTATTTATTTATTTATTTATTTATTTATTTATTTATATATATCATGCTTGCCGTGTTGTGCCTGTGGAAGTCTGAGGATGCCTTTCAGGAATCGGTTCTCCCCTTCTACCATGAGAGTTTCAGGGCCAGAACCCAGATCACCAGGCTTGTCAACAAATGCCTTTACCGACTGAGCCATCTCACCAGCCCTGGTTTTTGCTTTTTGACTCTTAAAACAATGGCTTAAAACGTACACACATTATGTACCTACACAAAAATATTTTCTTTCTTTATATCCATATCTTATCCTTTTTCCATTTAAAGTTGTTTTGGTTTTAGTTTTTAACTTAAGCCTGTTGACTAAGAGCAAAGATACAGAGAGAATTAACAATAGTGCCCAAAATTTAGGAAGTTTTGGGTAAGGATGGAGAGAGGCTGGTAGTGAATTCAGGGTAGAACTGGGTAGTAGGAATGGTTTCTGAAGTTCTGTACTGTAGCTAGAAAAGCTAAGATCTACAATAACTATAGAATATTTTCTAACAGCTAATGGAGATGTTTTACTCATTCCTTCCCAACAGGGAAAGGAAAACTATTTGAGGTGGTGGATATGCCAGTTGCCCTGATGATCATTACATGTTAAATCTATAAGCTAAAATGTCACAGTGTACCCCTTAAATTTGTACTATTACTGTTGCAATTTAAAATATGTTGACAAAATGGCTTGGTGGGTAAAGGTGTTTGCCTCCAGATCTAATGGCCGGAGTTTAATCCCAAAGACCCACATGGTAGAAGGGGAGAACTGATTCTCACAACTTGATCTCTGATCACCATATGTGTACTTTGGCGTGTGTAAGCAACCCCCCCTTCAACTCACTAAATAAAATGCATATGTATATATGGGCGTGTATATATATATATATATATATATATATATATATATATAGGCGTGTCTGAGGTCAGGATCATGACTGTTACTGCGCTGCATGTTGTCTAACTGGAAAATCTTCAGGAAACAACACACAGAGACATCACCTGTGTTAACAATGTCTTCTTCTAGAACATACACACACACACACAAATACTTAGGTAACATTTGTTAATCTCACAGAAGGAGAGTAAAGACCATTATCCAAATTCTTTGATCAGATTATACAAGCCTTATTTTCTGTTAGATAGGGACAAGTGGGCTTTGAGAAAATAGCATCAATCATAGGAGAAAGTAAGATTCATATCGCCCCAAAAGCTGCAAGGCTAGGGGGTTTCCAAGGGGTTTTTGGTTACATAGGAAGCTGACAGAACATCTTATCTAATCAGGGTAGAGTTTAGGGTATAGGGTGTGGAATGTGTCAAATGGGTCAAGACATGGTCAAACCCAAGTTTTACAGAAAACAGGAATGAACTTATTTGATCTAGTAACAAAAAAAAAAATTTTTTTTTTTAGCTTGGTTTGGTATTTGGTTTTGTCAAGACAGAGTTTCTCTGTGTATATCCTTGGCAGTCCTGGAACTCACCTTGTAGAACAGGTTGGCCTTGAATTCACAGAGATCCAGGTGCCTCTGCCTCCTGAATGCTGGGGCTAAAGGCATGCACCACCACACCTAAGCAGTGCTAGTGGCTTATAATCTTAAGATGGAGTCAGGCTGGTCCATCACTTTTAACTGTTAGCTTTTTAAATGTGGAAGGGGGATATACTACAATAATGATAAAAAGCATAACAGGGTGAGCCCACAAGCCAGTAGCCGTGACTTATCCCTAACAGGTCTTCTTGCTATCCCTGACTGTGGACTGTACTCTGCACCTCCAACAGTACAAAAGGCTTGTTTACATGGTTGTCCCACGGTGCGTGAGGAATGCAGTTTTGTAGCAGCTATGAGGGTCGCAGACCATGAGAATTCTTCTGTTCCCTTGTAATCTTGTACTTTATCAGTCATTGACTGAAGCGTTGTTATACCGCTCATACTCTCACTGATAGGTAAAGTGTGCCTGTGCCTCTGGAGAATCACAGATAATCAATAACCATCTGATGAACAAGGATGTATCTGTTTTCCTGTCAGGGCAATGACATAAAGTGAAGACAGCACTTCCTTCTGTGTTTGCCGAATGCCACAGGAGCGTTAGATCTGTGCTCACACCATCACCCCTCCTCCCCCCTTTTACCTCAGTTGCCACAGTAAGCCTGGGTGGTAGTAGGGCTGGCTTCATGGGTATGCCCCTGCAGCCACTTTGATCAAAGAGCAAGGCTTGCAGAAGCCCCATGCTTGGAATTGATGATAATTTTTTTCAGTGTGACATTGTATCTCATACCTCTAATCATAGCACTAGAGAGACTGGGGCAGAAAAATTACCACAACTTTGAAGCTAGCTTGACCTACATAGTGAGACTCCTGTACCAAAAAAAAAACACAAAATGACAAAATAACAATTTTTCCTTAAATTTCTGGGAGACGGATAATTAATTTTTATATGTTTATATGTGTGCCTGGGAGAATTTATGCTTTCGTCATACTTGTAGGTGCTTGCAGAGTCCAGAAGGTAACATCCGATCCCCTGGAGCTGATGTGGGTGCTGGGAACCCAGTCAGATCCTCTGGGAGAAGCAGCACATGATGTTAACTATTGAACCAATTTTCCAGCTCTGAATTTGTGTTTCATAAGTGAAGCATGCTGAGACCAAGGAGCAGGGGCACTTGGGGCCAAGCTCATGTGAGATGTCTGACTTCTCAAAAACTTTGAAACTTCTCCCTGACACTCCTCAACTCCACTGTAGCCATGAGTGACCAGGAAGGGCAGGGACAGAGCCCCTCTGAGCCCTGTGAATTTCAGGGCAGGGTGGAACTACAGCACACTAGTTAAGCCACTGAGGAGATGACTAGCATTGGTGTTTTGGTCCAGGCCCAGATTTTACATGGGCTTTATGAATTGTGTGTTAGATATCATCATCTTCATCCATTTTATTACATTTGTTTACCTATTTAATGAGAGATAGTGTGGGGTATGTGTATGAGAGGCGGGGGGGCTGGAGAGATGGCTTAGTGGTTAAGAGCACTGACTGTTCTTCCGAAGGTCCTGAGTTCAAATCCCAGCAACCACATGGTGGTTCACAACCATCTGTAATGAGATCTGACGTCCTCTTCTTGTGCACCTGAAGACAGCTACAGTGTACTTACATATAATAATAAATAAATATTTTTTAAAAAAAGAGAGAGAGAAAGACAGAGACAGAAACAGAGACAGAGACAGAGAGAAAAGAAAGAAAATGAAGCTGCTATGGAATGTTGTAGGATGCTTTGATCCCTGCTTTTTAAGATATCCCACATGAGCCTTGTTTTGCTTGGGGGGATTTTTCTTACACATGCATGTGTGCATGAGTATACATATGTACATATGTACTGTTGAGTCTTTCCAAGTGCCTTTGCACATAACTCTCTAGCTTTCCCCTCTCAACAAGGCACTTTCAGACACACTGGATATACATCATGGCATATCTTGCTTTTTAGAGTGAAACTTCCTAAAAGATGAAGGCCCATGGGGCAATCTTACTTCACAGTTATTTACATAGGCCTGGAGTCTCGCTACTCCCAGGATTGGGACGGGGGCTTGCTGAGCCAGGAGTCAAAAGCTAGACTAGGTAACATACTGGCAAGCCGCCTGGAAGGAATTTTCTATTGTGTCTGTCTCATCAGGTCACGGTGTGAGCTACATCTGCCTGTTCTTCTCCGTGGTTTTTGTTTGGTTTTCTGTGGTTTTTGAGACAGTCTTGTGTAGTCGAATCTGGCTTCAAACTCGCTATATAGACAAGACTGGTTTCAGTCTCTGATCCCAAGTGCTGGGATTCAGGAACATGCTACCACACCCATCTTCTATGTGTCAGAACACTTCTATACACAACTGGTACAGTCCTTTCCCAAGTGACACAAGCTAGCTTTCCCCTTCACTTTAGTGACTAAGTGAGCTATAGAAACAAACAGAGAGAATGTCTGAAAATCTAGAAAGCCTGGGATTGTTTGTGCTTTCAATTCAGTGCCATAAACACTACCCCATATTAGTGCACCATGCAACCTGAGATAATATTAGTGGACCATGCAACTGAGGATAATATTAGTTGAGCATGTAGCTGAGGATAATATTAGTGGAGCATGCAGCTCACGATGCATACACTGACAGATCTCAGGGGCCTATTGTGCTGCTTCAGGCCTTTAATCCCAGCACTCAGAAGGCAGAGGCAGTCCAATCTCTTGAGTTTGAGGCTAGCTTGGTCTACAAAGTGAGTTCCAGGACAGCCAAAGCTACACAGAGAAACCCTGTCTCGAAAAAACAAAATAAATAAATACTCTTTAATAAACTTTCTAGCCAGGCAGTGGTGGCACACACCTTTAATCCCAAAACTTGGGAGGCAGAAGCAGGCGGATTTCTGAGTTCGAGGCCAACATGGCCTACAGAGTGAGTTCCAGGACAGCCAGGGCTACACAGAGAAACCCTGTCTCTAAAAACCAACCAAAAAAAGAAAGAAAGAAATGTTAGCCCCATTGCATATGTATATGTATGTATGTATGTATGTATATATGATTGTATGTATGTATGTATGGTGCTAGACACCTAGAAATTCTTTTTTCCAAGTCTGGCATCTAGACAAAAGCCAGCCATTCTCTCAAGGACTAAAGAAGATAGTTCTTACTTGCTAAAAGGAGTCATTCTCCTTATCTCCTTATCTCCTTATCCATAGGTCCCTTCCATTTACCTATGCCTGTGATACCTATTAGCATATCAAGGTCTATGCTAGGCTCTAGGGTCCCTCATTCCCTATTCAGAAGTGCCTGCTACTGAGTAATTCTGGCTGGAGTACCCCATCCCCTACCCTAAACCTTTCCAGAGCCTACCCCCACCTTCTGTTCCCCCACAGCTTAGCTTTCCCTCCCCCAGCTTCTCTTCCCCTCCCCCAGCTTCTGTTTCCTATATAACTCAGCCAGTTTGGCTAAGAACTCTATTGGCTTCCCTCTTAGCTCCACACTTGGGCCTCTGCATCTCTCTTCATCCATCTGCACTCTCTCCCCTTCCCTCCCTCTCTTTTCTCTCCTTTTCTCTGCCTCCCCCTCTGCCAATGCTCCTCTCATGGCCCTCTATTCTGCTACCCATATTCAGTCTTCCAGATGCCTCTGGCTATGAACTCCATAAAAACCTCCTCAGCCATACCTAGGAACAGTCATGTCCTCATTTTCATTCAAAGGGCACCTTCATGTTCCCTTTTAATTCTGTGTCCTCGTGAGTTCACATCCAGAATGTACTTTATCAATGGGAAGGGTAAAACCTCCCACACAAAATTAAGATTGAGGCTTGGGGATTTAGCTCAGTGGTAGAGTACTTGCCCAGCAAGTGCAAGGCCCTGGGTTCGGTTCTAAGCTCTGAAAAAGAAGAGACAAAATAACAAATAATAGTAATTAATAATAATAATAAGTTTGAGCAAGTGTTTTGCATAAAGACAAAACACAAACCTAGGAGGCAGTAGATGATGAAAAGTCGCTTGACCTCAGTAATAAGACAAGCAAACTGGAATCTCTGCGCCAAAGGACAAGATAGAAGGCTGGCACAGGCCGAGAGGCAGGCACACCACAGGGAGACCCCTCCACCCTGCAGCTAGTGCACCTGCGGGAGGTTTTAGTTTGAAGTCTTGGGGGGAGGGGGGCGTTAAGGTATTTTGGGTTTGTTTTGTTTTGTTTATGTATGTATAGGGGAGGAAGGTATGTGCAGGTGCCTGCAGAATCCAGAAAACCTCGTAGAAAGCCCTGGAGCTAGACTGACAGGTGGTTGTGAGCCCAGGTAGTAGACTTGGAGCCCCTGAAAGAGCAGTACATGGTCATAACCGCATAATCTCTCCAGTGGTGGAGTCTAAAATTTTTTTAAACTCTAGGATGCCATTTCCTGGGTTTGAGCGAACATTTGGTAAGCACTTATTCTAGATATCCCATACTATCTGTAGTCAGACTCTCACTCTCCAAAGTGATAGATGAATAGAATGGAAATGGAAATATAGCTGAGTTATTTCTAGCAAACTCTTTAAAGAGTTTGCAAAACATAGAATAGCCACAAGTCGTGGATGAAAGCTCAGAGTCTGGAAAGGAAGGAAAGAAGGAAGGACACTTTTCTGCAGGCACAGATAACGGAACATAAAGGCATCTGAAACCCTGTGAGCCTTGGGAAAGATCTGACTAGGTCCAAAGACAGCGCAAGATGGCGACCTTCCTCCGTGGGTGTGGCTCTGAGCTGGCTTCGTCCAATAGGAATAGTCAGGGGCGGGGGAGGGAAGGCTGCCTAGATTTTGCTCCCTATCATTGGTCGGGTGAGAGACCAATCGCGTCTAATCTTGTTAGAACCAGCCCCCTAACAACGCAAGGAGCCGCTAAGAAGAAGGCTCAGCTGGTGGCAGTCTCTGCTACCACACTGGGCGCCCGGGACTCTGTGGTCTGCAGAAATGGAATGCGACTCGTCTACGAACTCCGGATGTCCTCCCGCCAGTGCGTCTGCACCCTGAGCAAGCCCCTGACCCTCTGCAGTACCACTCTGACCCCTCTCAACTCCAAACCCCACCCAGCCCACTAACGAAGCTTTCCTTGTGTATCCCCACAGCTTCCAAAGGCCAGATGATGGAGGAGCGTGCCAACCTAATGCACATGATGAAACTCAGCATTAAGGTCTTACTCCAGTCTGCCCTTAGCCTGGGACGCAGTCTAGATGCAGACCATGCCCCCTTGCAACAGTTCTTTGTAGTGATGGAGCATTGCCTCAAACATGGGCTGAAAGGTGAGCCTGGGGGTGTTTGGGAGCATAGGAATTTGGGCTAAATCTTTGCCCTCGCTAGTACCAAGCATTGTTGTGGGTGTAGAGAGGAGAGTAGCCCACAAAACACACAAGTCCCCTGTGTTCTAGAGCAGCATTGTCCAGTAGAAATGGTACTGCAAGCACAGAGGCCGTTCTTAGTTCTCTGATAGGCACTTTTTAATAGTAAGGCTTAAAATCCACCTTGTTTTACATTGCCAGCACATGTCATTTCAGCCCTTGGCTGAACTAGCCACACTGCAGGTGCATCTCATGTGGCTGTTGGTGGCCTTGGGGAGTGCATTTAAAGACCAAGACGGTGGATACAGAATCACAGAATTACAAAATGCTATCAATTCAGGGAAGCAAAATTAAAAAAAAAAAAAAGTGAGATGGTAGGAAGTGAAGACAGGAAACTTTTTTTGAGGGGTTGACATGTGAACTGAGACGTAAGAGCACACTACAGAGATTTGGGCCACAACATTCCTAGCACAAGGGAAGGGGGACAAAACAAAACAGATAGCAAGGTGCAAGTGGCCTGAGTGGGACCAGCCATGGCTTGAAGCAGACACTTGGTAACCCAGAGTATGGAATGGGAGATGAGAGCTACGAAGTGGGAGGGGCTGGACCGTGCAGACCCTTAGAGATCATGACAGTGAGCCGAATTTTCTTCTAAGTAAATTCGGAGTTTACGGGAGCAATGTGACTTAGTTTTCATCTTAAACAATCAAACCCTTCTAGCCAAATGGAGAACACATTATAAGGGTAAGGAAATGAAGATATTAGGAAAGCAATCAGGATATTGTGGCAGTTCAGGATGGAAGTGGCTGTGACAATCAGGAGTCCAGCATTGATGCTGGCACCAGGGTGAAGTGGGTGGGATTTCACAGATTTCAGTTCATAAGCTGTAACCTCTTGAAGAAAGAGCATGGGACCAGAGAAAGCTCGTTGCTGAAGGAAAGCAGAGCTGATTTGTCCTGTGACCTCTGCCATCCAAATGCCTGGGTCGTAGGATGGAGCGTGGAGCTATGGAGCTGTGCTTGGCTTTGAAAGGAAGACAATGGGCTCCAGGATAGCCTGCAGCCCATTCTCATGACTTACACTCATGTTTCCCCTTTTAGTCAAGAAGAGTTTCATTGGCCAAAATAAGTCTTTCTTTGGTCCTTTGGAGCTGGTGGAAAAACTTTGTCCTGAAGCGTCAGATATAGCTACCAGTGTCAGGAATCTTCCAGAACTAAAGTGAGTAAGAAGTAGTAACGCTGCGTGTTTGCTTGCCACCCTCGGGTGTTTGCCTCCTCTGAAGTCCGTTCTAACTTGACACTCTGTAGCAGGAACCATGACATGGATTCTGATCCCACCTGTGCTGCTCACTGGTCACATGACCTTGAGTGAGACTTGTACCTTTCTGGACCTCACACTCCTGTCCTTTAATATAAAGACATCAGTTGGTTGCCCCTTGCCACGTGGTCCACATCGTTTACATTTGTTTTTGGACTGCAGACAGGGCACTTGCTGCTCTCACTGAGGACTGGAGTTTTGTTTCCAGCACCCACAGCAGGTGGAACGTGGGAATCAGGGAAACTGCAGACGTGTCTCTAGCCCAGTGACATGGTATTTCACCACAAACATAAGTTGCATATATGATATGAGCCTGTGCCTCAGAAATGTTATGAGACTCTTAAAACTTTAACTGACTGTGGTACAAAATGCAAAAAGCACCTAAGTTGTACAGCCTGCATTCTCTGTGCCCAGACAGTACCCCTCTAACCCTACACTACAGTGTGACTCTGTGTGTGTGTATGTGTGTGTGTGTGTGTGTGTGTGTATAGACACACACACTCCTCCCACAGGTAATTATTTTGTTCTGTGTTTGTTGCTGTTCTTATGCCGTGGTGGTCTGATTCTCTGTTTGAATTCTAGGACAGCCGTGGGAAGAGGCAGAGCATGGCTTTATCTTGCTCTCATGCAAAAGAAACTGGCAGATTATCTGAAAGTCCTCATAGACAACAAGCATCTCCTAAGGTATTGTAGACAACAAGTATCCCCTAAGGTGTCAGACAACAGGCAGCTCTAAGGTGTCATAGACAACAGGCAGCTCTAAGGTGTCATAGACAACAGGCATCCCCTAAGGTGTCATAGACAACAGGCAGCTCTAAGGTGTCATAGACAACAGGCAGCTCTAAGGTGTCATAGACAACAGGCATCCCCTAAGGTGTCAGAGACAACAGGCANAGTTCTGTGACAGAGAGAAGCCAGCGTAGACACAAGGACACAAAGCAGGATGACAGGAAGACAGTGGCCAGGAGTAGGGGAAAAAG
This sequence comes from Mus minutoides, assembly GCA_902729485.2. Lineage (NCBI taxonomy): Eukaryota > Metazoa > Chordata > Mammalia > Rodentia > Muridae > Mus > Mus minutoides. The sequence goes on along the minus strand of LR752313.1, from coordinate 78,220 downwards.
AGGTGAAGCAGTGGCTCGGGATATAAACTGATTGCTTTGCAGGCATGAGGTTCAGTCCCCAGAACATACATGAAAAATCTGGAGTTAGAAGCTCTATTTCATGCAGACAAAACACCCATACATACACATAGAATAAAATGATAAAATATAAAATAAAAAAGCAGCCATCTGAGGGCCAGCACCTGAGGTTGACCTCTGGCATATACACGTACATTTATGTGCACCCACACACGTGGTCCCACACAAACACACCTACATGTATAAAAGAAAAAGAAAAGCTTTGGCTCACAGGTTTCTGAGGTTTCATTCCATAACTAGTCCTTTTGCTTTGTGCCTAGAGCTAGGCAGCGTATCCTGTAGGAAGCATGTGGTGGGTATAATTAAAAACTGACTTCCTGGACAGAAAGTGAAAAAGAGGAAAAGGCAAAGGTCACACACTTTCAGAGTACACCTCCAGTGACCTAATGACCTCTCAGCTGGTCCCTCTCCTAACTGCTTTAACAGCGCCAAGCTGGGAAGCAAGTTGATCTCTGGGGAGACATGTAGGCCATGAAGAGGCATTTGACATGTTAGGAGAAAGGAGGGTCCCTGAGGGTCCCTGCTCCGGGGTAGGTGCCAGGTGGATGGATCCTAGCGATGGGAAGTCAGGAGAGCTGGGGTGAGGTGAGTGAGGGCGCTTGTGAGTAGCTCCCTGACATGCCAGTCTCTTGCAGTGAGTTCTATGAGCCCGAGGCCTTAATGATGGAAGAGGAAGGAATGGTGATTGTGGGTCTGCTGGTGGGACTCAACGTTCTGGATGCCAATCTTTGCTTAAAGGGAGAAGACTTGGATTCTCAGGTAACGTGGAATTTAGGCTTTAGTGGAATGAACCAGGTCAGCAATTGTTTGTTTGAAATCTGCAGACATCTCTACATTTTGATTGGATGTAATTTTCTGTAATGATCTCTATCTGTTGCAAAGAGAAGTTCTTGATGGGGGTGAGGACTACACTTATCTGTTAGTATTCAGATAAGTATTTAGAATGTAGTTAGAGAGTATGCTGGTTTAGTACAGTGGTGGTTGTAGGTTCTTCTCCAAGATCCATGCCTTCACTAGCTCTGGGCAGATGGCTAGGTTTCCAGCACCAGACATGGTTTCCCTCTTGTTGAGTGTGTCTTCAGTTCAGTGAGAGAGCTGTTGCTTACTGCCACGGGATCTGTGCCACTCCTGGATCCTTAGTCTGTGGTGCCGTGCTAGTCATTGTTTGGTTCATGTCAGCCTTTCTTATAGCATCCAGGACCACGTGCCCAGTGGCACCACCTACAAGGGGCTGGGCCTTCCCATATCAGTCATCAATCAAGAAAATGCCTCATAGGCTCCCTACAGAAGCATTTCCCAGTTGTTCCCTCCTGTCAGATGATTCTAGCGTGTGTCAGGTTGACAAAACAAAGAAACAAGATGAGGTGCAAAGGACTTAGACTGTCCTTTAGTCTAGAAGTCTCTCTAATCTAGTGTTATCTCTCTCTCTCCCTCCCTCCCTCCCTCCCTCCCTCCCTCTCCACTGTTTTAAAATTACTTAGCACACCCAAACCTTTGATGCTCTTTATGAATGCCCTGATCCTCCTTTGGATGCACACACAGTTGTGGAGTGACCATCCTGAATTTCAAGGCTTACAGGGTTTGTGAGGATGAGTACCACCACGTTTGATCTAAGCTTGTACCCTCTGTTTCACTCAGGTCGGAGTGATTGACTTCTCCCTCTATCTGAAGGATGTACAGGATCTTGACAGCGGCAGAGAGTGAGTAGTGAGCTGCTCACAGCCCCTCACCAGCTGGTGACATGGGCTTGGGTTTGTTTTGCAACTTTAGCTTTGTTTAGTTTAGTTACAGAGGTGAGACTAGTGGCATCCTCTCTGTTTCAGGAGTTGAGCTCAGAATAGAGCATGCGTGTAGAAGTTCCCCTTTTATACCATCTCCTTTGCCCATCGAAGTCCACTTCCCTCACTACAGGAAGCTGCTATGGTCACTTCCTTCTAAGCCATGTGGGGTGTGTGTGTGTGTGTGTGTGTGTGTGTGTGTGTGTGTGTGTGTGGTGTAGCACATGGGTGGATGCATATTCCACAGAACACCATGGAGGTCAGAAGGCAACTGTGTGGAGCTGGTTCTCTCTGACTGCCTTTATGTGGGTTGTGGGAATTATAGTCAGGTCATCCGACCTGCTTCAGACTCCAGTTTTGTTTTGTTTTTTATTTATTTTATTGACTGCCCAAAACATCATGAGATTTTTCTACCAATAATGGGATAACTGAAGGACACTCCTAGTGGTTGTGTCTTATGCAGACCTACAGGACTAAATCTGAGCTACTTATATAGTAGACTAAGAAAAATTGGCCCAAAGGACAATGAAATGAGAAAAGTATAATACCAAGGAATATATATATATATTCCTTTTTTATAAGCCAAAAAAGTTCAATATATAGGGTGTGATATATGTTAGCTAGATGTGATGGTTATAGGTACAAAGGAAGATAGTCAGTAAGCTATTACTATGGGTTACCTCAAGGAGCAATAGCAAGTAAAGAAAAAGCAAAAGGTAAAAGAAGCAAAAGGATAGCAACTGAAAAACAAACTCCAACCCAGCAGGAAACAGTGTGGCATGGCCCCATTTACGTGAGCTGCGTATATAGAAGTGTGCTAAGGAGTGACAGGAAGGTCAGTGAGATGGCTCCATGCAGAACGGTGCCTGTGAGCACACACACACACACACACACAACAGAAAGAAAGAGAGAGAAAAGAGAGGGAGAGAGAGAGAGAGAGAGAGAGAGAGAGAGAGAGAGAGAAGGAAAGAAAGAAAGAAAGAAAGAAAGAAAGAAAGAAAGAAAGAAAGAAAGAAAGAAAGAAAGAAAGAAAGAGCCGGAGAGATGCTTAGTGGTTAAGTTGCTGCTCTTTTTTTTTTGTTTTTTTTTTGGGGGGGGGGGGGGGGGGGGGGGGGTTTTTCAAGACAGGGTTTCTCTGTGTAGCCCTGGCTGTCCTGGAACTCACTCTGTAGACCAGGCTGGCCTCGAACTCAGAAATCTTCCTGCCACTGCCTCCCAAGCGCAGGGATTAAAGGCGTGCGCCACCACGCCCGGCTTAAGTTGCTGCCCTTACACAGAGCCCACATCAGGTGACTCACAGCTGTTTGTAACTCAGTCCCACGAAATCTGACACTCTCTCTGTCTTCCAAGGGTTTTTGCAGATGGTGTGCTACTGGCAAACAGGAAAACACATACATGCAAAAATTATAAATGACTGGAATTTTTTAAAAGAAGAAATCAGTCAGTCGGGCGTGGTTGCGCACGCCTTTAATCCCAGCACTTGGGAGGCAGAGCCAGGCAGATTTCTGAGTTTGAGGCCAGCCTGGTCTACAAAGTGAGTTCCAGGACAGCCAGGGCTATGCAGAGAAATGCTGTCTTGAAAAAAAAAACCGAAAAAAAAAAAAAAAAAAAAAAAAAAGAAGTCAGTCAATCAGAGGGAAAGCCCAACTGTGAATGTTGAGGGCTTTTTCACTCTACCTTGTTCTACTGTGTTCTGAAAGTCTGTTTCCTTGAGAGCGTATCCCTTTTCCCTTCAGTACAGTCAGACCCAGAGCCATGAGTGTGGTGGCAGGTGTGTTCACTATGCACAGATGCCCATGGCTTTCTGTCCTCCCCACTGAGGCGCAGGCAGTCAGGGGGACCTGTCCAGGCCTCGCTGCTGTGTCAGGCAAGCCGTGATGTTTATGCCATGGGAGGCTCTGCCATGGGAGGCTCTGCCGGTCTCAGTTTCTGAAGATCGGGATGGCTGTACACAGGCTATACATAGTTTGACATGAGTCTAAGGTCTTCTCTTTGTGCTCTTCTCACAGGCATGAAAGAATTACCGACGTCCTTGATCAGAAAAATTACGTGGAGGAACTTAACCGGCACCTAAGGTAAGGCTCGCTCCTTCTGTCGGGTGCCACAGAACTTGGCAGGGCTGTACAGTTTTAACTGTTACGATTACGGTTTGTCTAAAGGGAGAGACAAGTTATAACCATTCAAGCCACATTTGTGTGTCCAGCCTCAGAGAGAACCCCTCCCTGATGAACAGCCTGGGCTTTGTTTTGTGCTGTTGTACAGCACAGAGAGATAAATACACAGAACCTGGAGCTCTGCCCCTACTCCACAGCCTTGGGAAAGGGAACAAATGAAATAATATGAGAAATGCAGGATAGGCTAGCAGTGGTCTCAACCCTCCTAACACTGTGACCCTTTCATACAGTTCCTCATGCTGTGCTGACCCCAGCCATAAAATTACTTCATTGCTACTTGATAACTGTAATTTTGCTACTGTTATTAATCATGATGTAAATGTTTTTGGAGCTAGATGTTTGCCAAAGAGGTCGTGACCCACAGGTTGAGAACCACTGAGCTAGAGCACCGGCTCAGCAGTTAAGAAGGCTTATTGTGCTTCCAGAGTTGTTCCCAGTACCCACCTCAGGCAGCTCTCACATGCCTGCAGCTCCAGCTCCAGAAGGAGCTGTCATCTCTGGCCTCCACGGGCACCCGCACACACACACATGTGAATAGGGGTGTGTGTGTGTATGTGTGTGTGTGTGTGTGTGTGTGTGTGTGTGTGTGTGTGTATTAAACAGAGTCTGAATATGTAGTCCTTGGCTGGTGTGGAGCCTGGAGCTCACAAAGACCCATCAGCCTTTGCTTCTCCAGTCTTGGGGTTAAATGTGTGAGCCACAGTATGGCTTAAAATGAAGTCTTAAATTTAGGGGTGGGGGGAGGAAGTCTGGGGTTGTGAACCAGAGAAGCCCTAGATTTCAGTCGCATTAAAAAAAAGGGGGGGGGGGCTGGTGAGATGGCTCAGCCGGTAAGAGCACCCGACTGCTCTTCCGAAGGTGATAAGTTCAAATCCCAGCATCCACATGGTGGCTTACAACCATCCGTAACGAGATCTGGCGACCCTCTTCTGGAGTGTCTGAAGACAGCTACAGTGTACTTACATATAATAAATAAAAGAAATCTAAAAAAAAAAGAAAAAAAGGTTGAGTGAGGGATGGCGCCCGTGCATGTGCTCCAGTTCCTTAACGCACTTGCTATGCTTGGCCATGAGCATTAACAGTGAAGTGATATTAACAGTGACCATGAGCTTTAACAGTGAAGGGATCTACCTTCTCCAATTGTGGGGAGACTGAGTTGATGCCTAAGTGATTTAAAATGCTTTCAGCAAAGATGACTTGACATCTAGTCCAGAAACATAAGTTCCTGCTCTTATCAAAGGGCTTGTTGCTGCCATCAAACCTACTATTCCCTGTTTATAGAATCTTTACATTTTTCATATTCTTTCAGTATAAAAGTAGTTTAAAATATCACAGAAGGGGGCTGGTGAGATGGCTCAGTGGGTAAGATCACCCGAATGCTCTTCCGAAGGTGATAAGTTCAAATCCCAGCAACCACATGGTGGCTCACAACCATCCGTAACAAGAACTGGCTCCTTCTTCTGGAGTGTCTGAAGACAGCTGCAGTGTACTTACATATAATAAATAAAATAAATTAAAAAAAAAAAAATCACAGAAGTGGCTGAAGGAATGGCTAAGTGGTTGAGAGCGATTGTTGCTCTTGCAGAGGGCCCATGTGGTAGCTCATAACCCCAGTTCCAGGGGATCGAACACCATCTTCTGACTTCTGTGGACGCTGCACACACGTGGAGCACATATGTGGACACTGCACACATGTGGAACACATACATTCATGCAGGCAAAACACTCATACACATAAAAAATAAATCTAGGCTGGGAGTGTTGGTGCAAGCCTTTAACTTGCAAGGAAGAGGTAGGTGGATCTCTGTGAGTTTAGGATCATCCTCGTTTACATAGCAAGTTCCAGGGCAGACAGAGATACATAGCAAAAAGACCCCGGCTTTTAAAACACAAAACAAGGGCTGGTGAGATGGCTCAGAGGGTAAGAGCACCCGACTGCTCTTCCGAAGGTGATGAGTTCAAATCCCAGCAACCACATGGTGGCTTACAACCACCCGTAATGAGATCTGACGCCCTCCTCTGGTGAGTCTGAAGTCAGCTACAGCGTACTTAGAATGATAATAAATGAATCCTTGGAGCGAGCGGGGAAAACCAGAGCGAGCAGGGTCAAGTGGAGCTAGCAGGGTTGACCAGAACAAGGGGAAAAAAAAAACAAAACAAAACAAATAAAGAAAAATTAATAAATTAATTTTTAAAAATAATTTTCCAAAAATGTAGAAAAGTGTAAATAGGATTTAAAAATTAACTTTCCAGGACTGGACAGATGGTTCAGCAGTTAACTGCACTTCCTGACATGTTCAACTCCCAGCATTGTATGCTAGCTCATAACCATCTGTGACTCTAGTTCTAGGGGATCTAACACCCTCTTCTGAGTTCTGCAGGCAGCAGGCTTACAGAAAGTACAAATATACATGCAGGAATGTACATACTTGCAATAAAATAAGTAAAAATTAAAACTCTGCCTCGCGGGGCTGGTGAGATGGCTCAGCGGGTAAGAGCACCTGACTGCTCTTCCGAAGGTGATAAGTTCAAATCCCAGCATCCACATGGTGGCTCACAACCATCCGTAACGAGATCTGGCGCCCTCTTCTGGAGTGTCTGAAGACAGCTACAGTGTACTTACATATAATAAATAAAAGAAATCTTTAAAAAAAGAAAGAAAAAAAGAAAAAAAAAAAAAACCTCTGCCTCGCAGCTGGGGAGATGGCTCAGGGTGTGAGGAACTTGCTGTACAGAATATGAGTTCTAAGCTTCAGTACCCACATAAGAAGCTGAGCATTGCCGTGTACATACATGACCTCAGCCTTGGGGACATGGAAACGGGCAAATCCCTAGTACTTAGTAGCTAACCATTCTAGCCAATTAGTGAGCTACACATTCAGCAAGAAACCTTGTCTCAAAGGTTAGGAGAGTGGGGCTGGAGAGATCACTCAGTGGTTAAGAGCAGGTCCTGCTCTTGCAAAGGCCCTGGGTTTGGTTCTCAGCACCTACATGGCAAATCACAACCATCTGTAACTCCAGTACCAGAAGCTCTGGTACCCTCTACTGGCCTCCTTAGCTGCTAGGCACACGGATACATACAAGCCAAACACCCATATACATACAAGTACGTTTTTTTAAAGAAATAAAAACAAATTAAGATAACTAGTGGCAACACACACATACACACACACACACACACACACACACATGCATAACTGGCAAGATTTCTTAGCAGGTACAGCTCCTGCTGCCAAGCCTAGTGATCTTGGCAGAGTGTGGCCACACACACCTTTAATTCCCAAACACTTGGGAGGCAGAAATAAACAGGTCTCTGAGTTCAAGGCTAGCCCTACCTGGTCTACATAGTGTGCTCCAGGTCAGCCAGGGCTACATAGAAAGACCATATCTCAAAATAAAATAAAATAAAATAAAATAAAATAGTGAGCCTGACCTCTGGGGCCCACGTAGTAGGAGAGAAATGACTCCCAAGAGTTGTCCTCTGAGCTCTACAGCTGCACTGTGGCAAGTGACCACTGCCAAATAAGTAAATAAATGTAATTAAATTTTTCTATTTTAAAAGGTCTAATATGAATGCCAGTATATATTTGATTCTCATCATCCATTATAATGGAGGGAAATATTTTCTTTATAGCCAAATAGCTCTATCAGTAGATTATTTGGAGGATAGGGTTTATTGTCAATAGTTTTTTTGTTGTTGATATTTTGTGGTTTTTATGTCAGGGTCTCTACATAGTCCTGGCTGTCCTGGCACCCGCTGTGTAGACCAGGCTGGTCTGGAACTCCCAAGTGCTGGAATTAAAGGTGTGCACCAGCACATCAGGCTGACAATATTTTAATATTCACACAGATTGAGAGTTCCTGCCTCTGAATTCTGAGCAGCCCTGCGCCTTTCCTCTCACGCAGGAAGTCAGGACTATCCCTTCTCTCACCAGTTGGGAAGACAGTCCACTGCTTTAAGTTCCTGCTGACCCCTGTGTTTTTCCTCTACAGCTGCACAGTTGGCGATCTTCAGACCAAGATAGATGGCTTGGAAAAGACGAACTCAAAGCTTCAAGAAGAGGTTTGTAACTTTAACTTAAACAAAAGTGTGGCCCAAGGTTAAGAGAAGTGGTATAAGCCATCCCAGGTGTCATCCCAGCTACTTGGGAGGCTGAGCCAAGAAGATTACAAGTTCAAAGCTGCCTGCGCTAGAGAGTGAGTTCAAAACCAGCCTGAACAGCTTAAAGAGACCCTGTCTCAAAAAGTAAAGAGTGCTCCATGACAGAGTGCTTGCCGAGTATACGCAAGGCCCTGGGTTCCACACATTGTACAAGAAGAAAAGAGAGAGAGAGAAAGAGGTGGGATAGTTGGTACATCTGACCATAGCATCTCACTGGGAGGAAGACAAGCACGCCTCCTGTGGAAGTGCACAGGAGACAGAGCATCTGTATTCCGCCCGCCCGTGGAGGGAGGGCTTCCTGTGAGACACTGAGGCTGATCTGAGGCCGCTTGCAGCAAGCTCGCTTTTATCACCTCTAGGCAATGCACCGCTGGCCGGGTGGCTATGAAATGGGCATTTTCTTCTCTACCCGTCTTTGCTGTAGTGTCACTCGCTTCCCTGCTGCCCCAGAGAACACAGACTACCCTGGAGGCACCCCGCCCACCCCTTCTGCTTTGACCTCTTTGGAGCACAGATCCAGCCTCCCCACAGTGTGGCCTTTCTCTGCTTTCTCACTAGGAAGAGAGAGGCTGAAAGGACAGGAAGAAGGAGGGCTGAGGCTGAGGAAGAAGGCTTGCTGCCCGCTGCCCTGCCCGGCAATCTCCCTGCTGGATACGCCTTGTCTCCTGTTAGCAGGAGGGGGGTTGCTCAGCCTTGAGACTTTCCACAGGTAGTAGGCAGGAGGAAAAGCTTTGAAAAGGGGCTTAAGGAGCATCCCAAAGTGTGGAGGCAGGATGCAGCAGGCTAGGAGGGTCTGTAGTGAAGGACCCACCAAGGCCCACTGTAGGCTGCTCTCCTTAGGGGCTTCCCAGGAAGGGGCTCAGGACTTTGTGAGTGGAAGGATACCCAGAGACAGTATTCCCAGGGGATTGTCTTTGAGGCACCGCTGCAGTTAGCCCACATTCCTTGCTTGGTAGGCAGGCCTTGGAGCCTCCCAGAGACAGATAGGTCTCTAAGCCTCATTCTTATGTCTCCCAGCTGGGTGATACATAGAATTTATAATTTTGTTTATTGTGGACATTATAAATACTCATGAAGCAGGGCTGGGGGAGGGGCTGAAGGCTTGGGTGACTTCAGAACAGGGCACTGCTCCCAGGCAGGTGTCAGGCTTCAGCCTTGTACTCTTGAAGCTCAGCAGCTGGGTGTGTTCTTCAGCAGGCTGTAGGAAAAGACCTGCTTTAGGGAAACCTTCACAGAGGAATGGGAAGTAGTTGATGGCTATCACCTGCTTCTTCCTGTTTGACCACTAACACCTCCAGGGCCTTAGGCTGTCTGTCTTAGGCCCGGCAGTTGTTGAGAACCATCAGTCTTGGGAGAACTCTGCAGGGTTTTAGAGGGCAGTTCAGTGTCTCATGACCCCTCCACTGAGGGAAGACGAACAGATGGCTTGCTCCTCGCTCCTCCTCATGGATGAATCCAACTATTCTTCTCTTAAGCCGTGTCATACATCTCAGGATTTCTAATGACTTAAGTTTGATTCTTTCCTCCAAAATCTTAATCGCCCTTGACAATAAAATATATTTCTGCTGATCAAGAAACTGACCATGAGGGCTGAGCAGCTGGTTTGGTGGGAGAGTGCTTGCTCCATAGCATAGGACCTGAGGGGGTGTCTCCAGGCCCCAGTCAGAGCCCCAGGCAGGCCTGCATTCGCCTGGAGCCCCAGCGCTGGGAAGCAGAGACAGGCAGAGCTATGGGCTCTCCAGGCCAGCGAGCCTAGCCAGAACAACACACTCCTCTTCGGCCTCAAAAACTAAGGTGGAACCTTGGAGAAGGACCCCCACTGTTAACCTCTGGCTTTCACATGTGCAGGCACAGGCAGGGGTGTGGACACACGGGCAACAACAAACTGGGCTGGGAGTGGCAGCACGCCCATGCTAATCTCAGTACCTGGAAGGCAGAGGCAAGCAAGTCTCTGTGAGTTCCAGGCCAGCCAGTAGCTACACAGTGAGAGCCCATCCCAAGAAACTAGAAAACACGCTGAGATCCCTTTGTCTCTCATAGCATAAATAGTCCCCATTGTACACATTTGGGGCCTGCTTGATTTTTTTAAATAACTCTGAGAGTGTACCATACAACATGTGCCCCTGTTATAAGAATTTCTCAAGTCATTGAGTAATAGCAGATTTCTGTTTGGTGCTTCTGTAGTAGTGGATAATTTGTATGTAATGTACATAAATTTTCACTCACATGAAGCATGAAGTAACTGATTTTGCAATGTGGGAAAAAATTTAGAGAGGGTACAGAAAGCTAGGATGGGGCAAGTGCAACAGAGGTCTTACTACATAGATGACTCTGGGAGTTTGAACCATACGTTCCCTATCTAAAGCAAGGAAATAAAACACAAGGCGTTAAGGTGCATCACAAATTGTGCAGAAGCTCAGTAAGTGTCAGCTCTCAATGTAGGCAGCAAGATTAATTTTGATGTTAAAAAAATGTAAGAAATGTTTCTTAATCAGCTTTCAGCTGCAACAGACCGAATTTGTTCCCTCCAAGAAGAACAGCAGCAGCTCAGAGAACAGAACGAATTAATTCGAGAAAGAAGTGAGAAGAGCGTAGAGGTGAGAGGCTGACCTGATAACTGGGCAGTCGTCGTCGTCGTCGTCTTCTTCTTCTTCTTCTTCTTCTTCTTCTTCTTCTTCTTCTTCTTCTTCTTCTTCTTCTTCTTCTTCTTCTTCTTCCTTCTTCTTCTTCCTCCTCCTCCTCTTCCTCCTCCTCCTTCTTCTTCTTTTCTCTCTCTCTCTCTCTCTCTCTCTCTCTCTCTCTCTCTCTCTCATTATTAGTTTCAAGCTTGTAGCTGACCTTGGCATCCCGAGGGAAAGCTTCAGGGTGCCCCTAAGAATATTGAGTCTCTTGTCATCACAGTCACAGATCGCCTGCACATGTCCTCAAGGATGCTTTAAACCTCTCCGATTACCTGTGGAAACAGTGGCTATCCTGGCTTTTCTGGGGAGGAAAGACTGAGCCTGTACTGTACAGAAGAGCTGCTTTCACTGTCCCACTGCCTGGTCGCTGAGCCTCCAAAGAGCAAGGCCAGCTATGATTTAACTGCCCCAGACTCCAGAGTGTAGACCAGGTGTCTTACATGATCAGAAAGTACCTCTCGCTGATGTCCCTTCGACTGTCACTCACACGCCATGTGGATCACTTAGGACTCCTCAGACTCTAGCCTTTGCATTCCAGGGCTCAGTGCTGGGTGAGCTGTCATTTTGTCCCTGGCTCCGTGGCTGGGCACAGCCTTCCTTCTCCTGCACTGGTTTAGCACTTTGTTCCTCCTACACTGCAGATGCCCTGACAGCTGTAAGGTTGCAGCTCTGCCTCACCTGGTGGCTTACGGGTAGAAATGAGGTCTGAGTCACCACAGTGCTAGGTGAGAATGGCAGTAAATGCAGTGTGAGGGATCCAATGGGAGCCTTTCCCTCCAGGAACTGTCATCCTGTTGTAGAGAAACTTTATTAAACGGTTACACTGTTTAACTAAACTGTTACACCATTTAACTAAACTATTACATCGTTTAACTAAACTGTTACACCGTGTAACTCGTTATGAAACTCTTATTGAGTTATCCACATGTAGCCCACAAGCCTATCATTAAAGAGGTAGAAGCAGGAGGATCACAAGTTCAAGTCCTGCCTGAGGTACTAGTGAAACACTGTTGCGAAGTCATACAGAATTTACTGGCCTGCTGGCATCCTTCATCTTTCAGGTTATTATATCTTTAAGATCCAGCATGTTTGTTTTTTTTTTTTTAAAGATTTATTTTATTTATTATATGTAAGTACACTGTAGCTGTCTTCACGCATTCCAGAAGAGGGCGCCAGATCTCATTACGGGTGGTTGTGAGCCACCATGTGGTTGCTGGGATTTGAACTTATCACCTTCGGAAGAGCAGTCGGGTGCTCTTACCCGCCGAGCCATCTCACCAGCCCTAAGATCCAGCATGTTTAAAGGGTAGAAAATTATCCTTTTGTTGTTGTTAAGGATTGTGACATAATTTGAAATGTATTGTCCCAAGGTCACTTTCCAACAGTGAGTCGTTCTTGTTCTTGTTTGATTCAGATAACAAAACAGGACACCAAGGTTGAACTGGAGACTTATAAGCAGACCCGGCAGGGCCTGGATGAAATGTACAGCGATGTGTGGAAACAGCTGAAGGAGGAGAAGAAAGTCCGACTGGTGAGACCCAGGGCCTTAGCAAGAGTCTGTCAGCTGCCCTCCAGGTGAAACCTGTCTCCACTCCACACCCATGCACACACCTGCTGGCACTCCTAGAAAGCCAGAAATTGTCCTTTTTCGCTTGTGTCTACCCTGCAGTCCTGTCATCTGTGTTGGTTCCCATTGTCTGAGTCTTCCCTAGAGGCTGCTGGGAGGCCAGCTCGGGCTCCACTGTCACAGGCTCGGACCTGCTCATTTCTACGCTGTGCATTGGTAGCCACAGTTCCTTTTCGAACCTAGTTCTCCTGCGTGCTTTCTTGAGTTGGGTTCCTGGAATGCATTTGGGACACTGTGGCCTGAGGTACTCAGGGCAGAAAGAGCCATTTCAGAATGGTGGTACCTGTTCCATGATAAAGTCAAAGTATTCAGAAACTGTAGTCTTATTCCCTGAGGTCTCCTGGTACTCAGCCACAAGCTAAGCGATCCTGCAGACCATGGGTTCTGCTTTCTAGTTTGAGACACCCTGGCTTCTAGGACTCGAGGTCAGGTTGCCAAGTCAGTGTGCGTCACCCAGCGCCGAGGGCCGAATATCTCTGGATTGTCTCAACCACCAGCTTCTCACGGAATGACATAAAGACTTTTTTTTTTTAAGATGTATTCATTTATTTAATGTATGTGAGTACACTGTCACTCTCTTCAGACACACCAGAAGAGGGCACCAGTTCCCATTACAGATGGTTGTGAGCCACCATGTGGTTGCTGGGAATTGAACTCAGGACCTCTGCAAGAGCAGCCAGTGCTCTTAACCACTGAACCATCTCTCCAGCCTTCACATGGAGACTTTTTATTAATTATGAAAGATCAGGTCTTAGCTTAGGCTAGCTCCCAACTAGCTCTTATAACTTAAGTTAACCCATTTATATTTATTTACGTCCTGTACATGGCTTGTTACCTCCTCAATTTCTGCCTGAGCCTGGCTCTTTTCCAGAGTCCTTGTCTCTGCTGGAAGTCCTGCCTATTCTCTTCTCTGCTATAGGCCATCAGCTCTATTAAACCAATTGGAAGGTGATAGAGAGTTTACAAGATATGCTGCAGCTGCCTGTAATCAGATCTCTGCAGTACATAAACCAGCATTTGAATAATACAAAGACAGCCTTTACATGGTGCAAAAAAGATCACACGGACATTGACTCGATACAGAGCCAGCTTTCACTCTACCTTAAGAAAAGAGGGGCAAAGAGCCAGGTGTGGTGGTGCTGTTCTCCTAATAACTCAGGAGCTGAGGCAGGAGGATTATGAGTTAAAGGCCAGCCTAGGTTACACAGTTAGACTCTTTCCAAACTGAGAAGAGAGAAAAGAGAAGAAGAAAGGAGGAAGGGGAAGGGGAGTGGGCGTGAGAACAGAGGAAAAGAGAAAAGGAGGGAGGAGAGGAATGAATGAATGAATGAATGAATCCCATCAGACCTTTCTCCTCCTTTGCTTCTCCTTGTACATGTCTTTAAAGGAACTGGAAAAGGAGCTGGAGTTACAGATTGGAATGAAGACAGAGATGGAGATTGCCATGAAGTTACTGGAGAAGGACACCCATGAGAAGCAGGACACGCTCGTTGCCCTCCGCCAGCAGCTGGAGGAAGTCAAAGCTATTAACTTACAGATGTTTCACAAAGTTCAGGTGAGAGCTGGCCTCAGGCTGTAACACACACACACACACACACACACACACACACACACACACACTCACACTGATGCCTTCCAGTGTTATCTTCCTTCCTACAGTGTGCAGGCAAGCCTAATCCTCAGCCCCCATGTTATTGTAGTGTTTTGGCTTCTTTGTTTGAGACAGGGTCTCTCTCATGTGTAGCTCTGACTGCCCTGGAACTGACAACATAGACCAGGCTAACCTCAAACCCAGAGTTCCACCAGCCTCTGCCTCTGAATGCTGGGGTTAGAAGTATGCACTGCTGTGTCTGCTGCATATATTTGTTTTTAAAAGTTTATTTTTAGCCGGGCATGGTGGCGCACGCCTTTAATCCCAGCACTTGGGAGGCAGAGGCAGGCGGATATCTGAGTTCGAGGCCAGCCTGGTCTACAGAGTGAGTTCCAGGATAGCTGGAGCTTTACAGAGAAACCCTGTCTTGAAAAACCAAAAAAAAAAAAAAAAGTTTATTTTTATGTATGTGTGTACATGTGTGTCTGTGTGAGTGTATGCACACATGTGTGCAAGTACCTGAGAAGGCCTGATACCTCAGATACCTTAGAACATTTGTGAGCTGCCCAGTGTGGGTGCCGGAACCTCCTAACGAATCATCTGTTTTAAGATTTTTACTTTTTTTTTTTTCAGGTTTGGGCTCATACGGGGACATAATAGTGTGTGTTAGGGAAAGTGCCCTAGTAATCTAGTAGACTGCCTTTGAGCATGGAAGTTTCTCTGTAACAGGGTGAGCCCTTCAGACATGCTCTTGGCAGTCACTCAGAGACCTCAGCAGCTTTGCACTTGTTCCTCTGAGAGGGAAGAGGAAAAGGAGCCATATAGAACCAGCCAGACCCATCCCGTCTCCAGGCGAGATGGAGGCTGTTCATATTGCCTCTGGTGTGCTCCGTGGGGGATGTTGATCATAGTAGCTGCAGGACTCTAGGAACTCCATCTTTTCTGGGCTACAACCTGGTGAGAGAGAGAATATTTGTTGGTGGGCACATAATTGTCTGTCTCTAGTTTGCCCTAAGAGAGCTTCTGGGAAGTTCCATCCAGACCCCGCATTCTCCTCAGAGCCACAGACTCTGGCTAGCGGCCAGGAACTCTCCAACAGCCCACGTGACCCATGAGCTGGAAGCCAACTGTCCGTCTCACATTAGCCCATGACAGCCTATGGCAAGCATGCAGTGTGGAGGACCAGCTTGGAAAGAGACAAGCACTCTGAGTAGGGACCGCCCAGACCACAGCCCTGAACGTCCTTGGCCACATTTTGAAGGAGTTTGTCCTTTTTTTTTTTTTTTAAATAAAAAAATTGTATTTACTTAGAAGCATTCAGAATGTCAACAAAACAGCTGCAATTTTTTTTGCAATTACAGAGTGGTATTCAGTTAACAGAGCAACAATTATCTTCGTATAAGCTGCATCAGAGACAACTGAAGATGAAAAAAAACCCCAAAAGAAAACAAAACAAAACAAAACAAAAACCAAACTACTGTCCCCATATATAACTAATTTGTGCTGTGCACCAACAAGAACCTGCTTTACATTTCCATGCCAATTTACAACCCCCAGACTGTACCAGGCAAGGTTAGTGGCTATTGAAAATACCACCAGGACAGGGCTATCTAAAGACACATTCAGTAGTGTGTTAACTATACAAAAAAAAAGACACTGTACAGTTTAAAAACAAATCTTACACAGCCTTACATTTCAATTTATTTCTTTAAAAGGAGTGAGTTGTGTACAGGGGTTAAATGCTTTATAGACAAGAAAAAAAAAACTGCGCTAGAACCAATTTATTCATCATCATCTTCTTCTTTGTCTTCCTTTTCTTCCTCTTCATCATCCTCCTCATCTTCCTTCTTTTTCTTGCTCTTTTCAGCCTTGACCACCCTCTTTTTCGCTGCATCAGGTTTTCCTTTAGCTCTGTAGGCAGCAATATCCTTCTCGTACTTCTCCTCCAGCTTGGCAGCCTTCTTCTCATAGGGCTGCTTGTCATCCGCTGCAGTGTTGGTCCACATCTCTCCTAGATTCTTTGCAACATCACCAATGGATAAGCCAGGATGCTCGCCTTTGATTTTGGGGCAGTACTCAGAACAGAACAAGAAGAGGCCGAAGGAGGCCTCTTGGGTGCATTGGGGTCCTTGAACTTCTTTTGGTTTCCCCTTGGGGGGGATGTAGGTTTTCATTTCTCTTTTATAACGAGCCTTGTCAGCCTTTTGCCATATCTTCAAATTTCCCCTTTTCTTTAGCAGACATGGTCTTCCACCTCTCTGAGCACTTCTTGGAGAACTCTGAGAAGTTGACAGAAGCATCCGGGTGCTTCTTCTTGTGCTCCTCCCGAAAGGTTTGCACAAAGAATGCATATGAGCACATTTTGCCTCTCGGCTTCTTAGGATCTCCTTTGCCCATGTTTAGTTGATTTTCCTCCGCGAGGCACAGAGTCACCCAGTGCCCTTCCAGCTCGTGCTTGCCCCAGCGCTGTCTCTATGGAGCTCAATGTACTGCAATGGCTCAAGTTTGTCCTTCTTGAAGATAAACAGCCTTGGTGGCCAGCCTTTGACTGGTGTCAGTTTGCCAGCCTTGCATTCGTAATAGGAACGGATTTTCTAAGTATTTCTCTAGCAGATTCTTGACTTGTCATTGGCAGTACTGTCGCCTCTGTCACAGGCTCTGGTCATTTCCCTCCCAAGTTCAGTGAATGCACTTCTTCCTCTTGATCACAGCTTTGCATGACTGTCGGGGTCTGAGTCTACACCTGTGTCTGTGTCCCTCTGCTTTATTAATGACTGATCATCCCAAATCCTAGACTTATGTAAACTGGGGTCTGATTTTTACTACATGGGGCCGCACATATCCTAGACAAGTGCTCTACCCGTGATCTATTCCTCCAGCCTGCGTGAGCTGACTTACAGGGCTTTTATGGCCAGTGTTTAGTTTGTTTGTTTGTTTGTTTTGTTATTATATATACCTGGCTGTACTGGAACTCTGTATGTAGACCAGGCTTGCCTCTGCCTCCCAAGTGCTGGGATTACAGGCATGTGCCTCTGTGCCCGGCTTACTGTTTAGTCTTCTACATTGGAGGGTCAAGAGAAGTTGCTCATCTAGCCCCTTCCTCTGGATGTGTAGTGTGTCTCTCTGCAAACTAGTCAGCTTTGGCCTAGACTCTGCCCTTCTTTCAGAACCTTGCTCAAGCAGCACAGAGCACTGACAGCTGCTGGCACTCTTACCCCCCAGGCAACTCTCCTGGAGCGGTAGCAGTACTGTCACTGTCTTCCAAGTTAGGGTAACAGGGTTATACTAACTGCTTTGCATAACTGGCAAGAACCACCAACTTTCCAGCTTGTCACATCAGGCTTGACAGGGCCAACCCATCATGTGTGCAGCCTCTGGCCTTAAGAGCAGCACTCCCATCTTGACCATTGAGTCTGTCCTACTGATCGGCAGTGCCAACAGAGGCCTAGGCAGGCAGTAACTGTGGGACCTCCCCTGAGGCGAGGAGACGGGAAGTCTTAGGGAGTGCATTTCACCTGTGGCATCCTCATTAACTCTACAGGCCGCTAGCAAAATTGAACTGAATTAAGCTGTAGAATACCCAGGTGGCATCAGGGTTGATCATGTGGCAACCTCCCCACGCTGGTGTCAGAAGTGTTATTAATAAGGCTGGCAACCCTCGCCCTTGTTACACTGTCTTTTCTGCATTTCCTCTGTAGCTCTTTCTTTGAGCTGAACTACTCTTAGCGTGCTGTTTCATCCTGTTTTCTTCAGTGATTTCCTTAGTGTTAGCATCCGTCCAAGAGCACCATCTGTGTTCCTTAGGACTTCCTTCCACAGCAGCCTCTCAGTAGCCTGTCATTTTACAGTGTCTTTTGTGACTTCAGAGTGCTGCTTCCTGGTACTGGGTACCTGTTCTGATTAAAACTGGGACACAGTGCATCTCACAGACATGGCTGAAAACTTGCCCTGCCTCTGGCTGGCTCTTCAGTTCCCGGCAGTCTCTTCTCTTCTGAGCCTCGCTTTCTTGATAGGAAACCGAAGCTGACAAGACCTCCCTTGAGGGAGCTGGTGAGATGGCTCAGCGGGTAAGAGCACTAGCTGCACTTCTGAAGGTCCTGAGTTCAAATCCCAGCAGCCACATGGTGGCTCACAACCATCTGTAATGAGATCTGACACCCTCTTCTGGGGTGTCTGAAGACAGCTACAGTGTACTTACATATAATAAATTAATTAATTAATTTTAAAAAAAAACAAAAAAAAAAACCCTCCCTTGAGAACCTTCAAGGGGTCACATGAACTGGCAGGTATGCCCAGGCTATGAGGATACTCAGGAACAGAGTTCACACCGACTCCAGCGAGCCAACCCCAGTACCTGCCTCTGCTCTTCTTCCATTGGCAGAACTGGAGCCTTAACCTGGTTTGTCTTCCTGGGCTCTAGGGAAGAACAGCCATTAATAAAATACCCTTGAGAGTGTCGTAGAATATGTGTTAGCAGTGAGCCCTGTGTGTCATGCAAAGATGTGGGCAGCTTACAACCTCCTCTCCTTGGTTTTGTAGAGTGCAGAGAGCAGTTTACAGCAGAAGAATGAAGCCATTGCATCTTTTGAAGGAAAAACCACTCAGGTGATGTCCAGCATGAAGCAAATGGAGGAAAGGTAATCATTTTTCTGGTAGACATGCCGTCTCTAGAAGGTTCTGAATGTACTTGGGCCTAGAGATAGAGTCCCACTGAGAAGTACAGACAAGTTGGGGTCACCATTCTTCCTTGGCTACCCTCTGCCTAAGGAAAAGACTGGGGTACAGCAGCCTTGGTAAGTCAGTCAGCCAAGCTTTTAACCACTCCATCAGAGTGTCCTCTCAGAATCTGGAGCTAGACAAAGAGTGGATTACCACTGTCACATTCAGATATCGGCTCAGCAGTGGATCACAGTAGAGTACCAGCGACTGAGAGATGACTCAGCAAGTAAGAGCACTTACTTCTTGCAGAAGACCCCAGTTCATTCCCAGCACCCACATTGGGTGGCTCACAGTGACCTTTAACTACAGCTCCATGAGATCATCTGGCTTCTGCACACACACACACACACACACACACACACACACACACATACAAATAAAATAAATTTTTAAAAAATGATAACATCGGGCTGGTGAGATGGCTCAGCGGGTAAGAGCACCCGACTGCTCTTCCGAAGGTGATGAGTTCAAATCCCAGCATCCACATGGTGGCTCACAACCATCCGTAATGAGATCTGGCGCCCTCTTCTGGAGTGTCTGAGGACAGCTACAGTGTACTTACATATAATAATAAAATAAAATAAAATTAAAAAAAAAAAATGATAACATCAAGGGCTGGAGAAATGGATCAGTGGTTAAGAGCATTGCCTCCTCTTCCAGAGATCCTGAGTTCAATTCCCAGCAACCATATGGTGGCTCACAACCATCTATAATGAGGTCTGATGCCCTCTTATAGCATGCGGATGTACGTGCAAATAGAGCACTCATATACATATAAACAAATAAAAATGAACCTTAAAAAAAAAAAAAATGGCCGGGCGTGGTGGCGCACACCTTTAATCCCAGCACTCGGGAGGCAGAGGCAGGCGGATTTCTGAGTTCGAGGCCAGCCTGGTCTACAAAGTGAGTTCCAGGACAGCCAGGGCTATACAGAGAAACCCTGTCTCGAAAAACAAAACAAAAAAAATGATAGCATCCCAAACAGACCTTTGCAGATGTAGCCAGCTGCTTTTTGAGAGATGCTGACTCCAAACAAAGGTGGTCTTTTGGATAAATAGTATCAGAGCAATTGGTACTTCATCTATGAACAGTGACCCTCAACCCTCTAATATGATAGAACAGCTGCCTCAAAGAAGATAGTAAATTTCAATGCAAAACTAAAAACTCTAAGTCTTTTAGAAGAAAACAAGAAACTCTGCATGGGCTGTGTCTTAGGGTTCTTTTTCTGTGAAGAGACACTATGATCATGGCAATTCTTTTTTTTTTTTTAATTCATGTATGTGAGTACACTGTTGCTGTCTTCAGACACACCAGAAAAGGGCGTCAGATCTCATTACAGATGGTTATGAGCCACCATGTAGTTGCTGAGAATTGAACTCAAGACTGGAAGAACAGTCAGTGCTCTTAACCATTGAGCCATCTCTCCAGCCCGACCATGGCAATTCTTTTGGTTTTTCGAGACAGGGTTTCTCTGTGTAGCCCTGGCTGTCCTGGAACTCACTCTGTAGACCAGGCTGTCCTCTAACTCAGAAATCCACCTGCCTTTGCCTCCCAAGTGCTGGGATTAAAGGCGTGCGCCACGACTGCCCAGCAGGCAAACATTTAACATTTAAGGAAAACATTTAACTGAGACTGGCTTACAGGTTCAGAAGCTTAGTCCATCATCAGCATGGTGGGAAGCGTTGTGACAGGCAGGCAGGCAGGCATGATGCTGGAGAAGGAGCAGAGAGTTCTACAACTGGATCAGCAGGCAGCAGGAAGAGAGAGAGACATGCTGGGCCTGGCTGCAGCATTTGAAACCCCAACACCCACTCCCAGTGATACACTTCCTCCAACAAGGCCACACCTCTTAATCTCTGCCAAGTAGTTCCTAGAGACCAAGCCAAATACATGAGCCTATGAGGACCATTTCTATTCAAACCACCACAACCTATAAGAGGAAAACCTGGGTGAATTTAGACTCTATCAAAATCCTAAACCTACTAGCGTTTAATCCCATCACTCAGGAGGCAGAGGCAGGCAGATTTCTGAGTTCGAGGCCAGCCTGGTCTACAGAGTGAGTTCCAGATCAGGCAGGGATACACAGAGAAACCCTGTCTCAAAAATCCAGAAGAAAAAAAAGTAATAATATTGTGGTGGTTTGAATATGCTTGACACAGGGAGCGACACTATTAGGAGTGTGTCTTTATGGAGGAAGGGTGTTACTGTGGGGGTGGGCTTTGATACCCTTCTCCTAGCTGCCTAGAAGCCAGTCTTCTCCTATTTGCCAAAGAACAAGATGTAGAACTTTATAAACTCCTCTAGCACCATGCATGTCTAGACATTGCTATGCTCCCTGCCATGATGATAATGGACTGAACCTCAGAACCAGTAAGCCAGCCCCAACTAAATGTTGTCCCTTATAAGAGTTGCCTTGGTCATGGTGTCTGTTCACAGCAATAAAGCCCTAACTAAGACAAATATCAATATAATAATACTTTAAACTTTCATCCTATGAAAGGTAGTTAAAAGTATTAAAAGGAATCATTATGAATTTAGTGGAAATTTGAAGAAATACCTGATAATGAACTTGTAGTAGACTATATAAAGAACCCTAGCAGGCCAAACAATTCAACTGGAAACAGATAGAGCTGGGGGGATGGCTCTGTGGTTAGCAGGGCTTGCCGTGGGAGAGCGTGAGGACCTGAATTCAAATCCTCAGAATTCACACGAAGCCGTAGGCAGGGCACAGATACAAAAATGGAGTGCGTATGGCAGGGATAGGAGGCAAAGAAAGCCGAGTCCGTGGAAGCCTGTGTACCAGCAAGCCTGTGCACACAGTGGCAGATACAGATCAGCCTCAGCACGGGGAAGATTGGCGCCCCAGGCAGTCCTCTAACCTCCACATCTACGTGCCTTTCATCTTAGCACTAAAGCAGCTTCCGTCATCGCATAGATGCCCCGCCAGGTGGTAAGCTTAGCGTGGTGATACACACCTGTGTGTGGTGTGCACTGAGGCTAAGGCAGGAAGATCATGAGTTTGAAACCAGTCTGAACTAGGTAGCAACTTCAAGACATACCTAAGCTACAGAACAAGACGCTATCTCAAGAGAAAAGAAAGAAAATGAAAAGAAAGGAGGGAGGAAGGGAGGGGGAGTTGTAGCTCAAGCTGAAAGTTTTTAGTTACTAGAGGTGAGCCTTTCCTTACAAAGATAGAATCTGTGTGTGCTTGGCTTTGCCTCTAGGTTACAGCAGGCGGAACGGGCCAGGCAGGCGGCAGAAGAGCGAAGCCACAAGTTGCAGCAGGAGCTCAGCGGGAGGGGCAGTGCCCTGCAGCTCCAGCTGTCCCAGCTGCGGGACCAATGGTGAGGATCTGGGCAGTGCCAGGTCAGCTCAAGAGGACCAGGAGGTAGCTTCCTACCTTCCTTCTTGTCTCCATCAAAAATAGGAGATAGCCAGTCCCTCACCTGAGTTCACCCTTGCAGGGCTAAGTGTGAGAGTGTGTCAGGTATAACACCCAAACCTGGTTCACAAAGACAACTGAGCCAGCAGGCTCCAGGAGCCAACTGTGTCCTCAGCCCCCTTGGCTAGGGAAGGATGAGTCAGAATCCAGCCAAACTCACCTCTGACCTTGGTCCCTCTCTCCCACCCTTTGGTATCATCCGGTCTGCTGAATGTGGGCTGTAAGAAGCCAGAAGATACTGAACTAAGCTGCTACTCAGGTCCTTGTGTTTTCCTCTCATTGGCATCATAGCCAAGGGTGTACCTGGCAGCTCCTAGTCTTTTGGGGGGCTCAAGTAGCCAGAGGAGGAGAAGGTGGTGGCATGGTTTCACTCTGTAAATTTTGATGTCCATGTGGTTATTCAGATGGTTCCCCATATCTTGTATGGTAGATTGCGGGTCTTCCATGGAAATCTCCCACTGAAACTAACTGTAGATCACTTTTGGGAAAACAACAGCTCAGGTCTAGAGAAAGAACTGAAGTCAGAAAAAGAACAAAGACAAGCTCTCCAGAGAGAACTACAGCGTGAGAAAGACACCTCTTGTCTGCTCCAGACGGAGCTGCAGCAAGTGGAAGGCCTGAAGAAGGTAAGAGCTACCTGTGGCCAACACACCACCTTCAGCACTGGGCCCTGTTCAGGACCTCCACTAAGGCCAGTCCCTCTCCTGCCTCTGTGTGGGAGCAGGTTCAGGGGCCATGTTTTACCCCAACAGAGAGTCTGTCCTAAGAGGTGAGCAAGCAAGCAAGTTGGTAAGCTTGAGAGTGAGAACAAAGGCAGAGGAGAGGGGAGGCTGGGGAGAGCAGATAGGAAGCAGATGCCTCGGGGAGGACCAAGCCGGCTACCGAGGAAGCAGGTGGTGGGTGCCTCGCAGCATCGGCTGCTGTATGGAGAGCTGGCGCAGGACAAGTCAGCATTTTCAGCAAAAGCCTGTGCACGTGACCGTCTCCCCAGAGGCTAGTGAGCCATTTTCCCCAAAGCTCAAGTCATCCCAGGATGCAGACAGAACCAGACCCCATAGTCATCCCGTGCTCCATCCCCTTCTGGCATGGGTCAGTCCTCTGGAGTCCCCGGTGTCACTTTCAGGAATGTCCTGGATCCTGTGAGCATGAGTGGACCAGTGTTGACCTAGTGCCATTCTTGTAGTCAGAGCATACCTCTCAGGAAACTCGGCTGATTGCAGTCTGCTGGACTGGTTTCCTGGATACCTCCAGGCATCCTGAACAGCAGGCTTCCAGGCCAGCCCCAGAGAGCAGAGGGGAGGAAACTGCACATGAAAGGACCTAGAAAGTGTCTCTGTCATTGAACAAACCCAACTCAAAAACCTTCAGTCTGCATTTGAATTATACACATAACCGCAGACTTGATGATGCCGACAGTGAAGGGGCAGACACACTCACGCTCTCCATGGTCACACTAACCTTTTCATTTTAAGACAAGGTCTCACTGTGTTGCCCTTGCTGGCAAGCAACTTGATATGTAGAGCAAACTGGATTTGAACTCACAGAGATCGGCCTTCTTCCACCTCCCAGCTCCTGGGATTAAAGGTGTGCATACAGCCCCTTCATCTTATAGAGACTTGACATAGACAAATCCAGGGCTCGTGACTTTAGTGAAGAAAAGAATTCCAGGACTAATTAACACAAAGCAGCTGGGGTTTTATTAAAAATATTTTTAGGGGGCTGGTGAGATGGCTCAGCGGGTAAGAGCACCCGACTGCTCTTACGAAGGTGATAAGTTCAAATCCCAGCATCCACATGGTGGCTCACAACCATTCGTTATTACATGTATTGTGTGTATGTACATACGTGTGCACACATGACAGTTAGAGGACAGCTTGCAGGTATCAGTTTTCTCCTTCCACTAAGTGTGTCTTAGAGGTCAAAGTCAAGTTGTCAGACTCCGTAAAAAGTATCTTAATCCACTCCCAAAGATTTTCTTCTTTTTCTCCAAAGATATTTTAAAATAGACTTTAAAGCTGGTTGGTGGTGGTGCATGTCTTTAATTCCAGCCTTTGGGAGGCAGAGGCAGGTGTATCTATAAATTAGAGGCCAACATGTTTTACAGGTTGAGTTCCAGGACAGCCAGAGCTATACAAAGAAACCCTGTCTCTAGATAGATAGATAGATAGATAGATAGATAGATAGATAGATAGATAGATAGACAGATGATAAAACAGACTTTAGAGCCAGTGGGATGGTTGAGCAGATGAAGGCGCTTGCCTCTAAGTCTGACCACCTGGGTTCAATCCCAAAACCCACAAGATAAAAGGAGAGAACAGACTTCTGAGGGCTACCCTCTGACATCCACGTATGTATACCCATATCCATGTACTCACATGCAGACACAAGAAATGTAATATATATTTTGTGTGTGTGTGTGTGTGTGTGTGTGTGTGTGTGTGTGTGTATGTATATGTATATGTATGCCACTTTTGAAGCAAGACAACTTTGTATAAAGTTGGTGTGTATACATTCCAGATAGCTGGCGGTAGGGGAGGATTTGTACTTTGTTTAGGGACAAGGTCTCTTGTAGCCCAGGCAGATCTCAAGCTCAGTATATAGTAGAGGAACACATTAAGCTCTTAGTACTGTCTCCTACCACATCTATCCCAGATAACTGCTTTTAAAAACCATGCCGGGGCTGGTGAGATGGCTCAGCGGGTAAGAGCACCCGACTGCTCTTCCGAAGGTGATAAGTTCAAATCCCAGCAACCACATGGTGGCTCACAACCATCCTTAATGAGATCTGGCGCCCTCTTCTGGAATGCCTGAAGACAGCTACAGTGTACTTACATATAATAAATAAAATCTTTAAAAAAAATGCTTAAAAAAAAAAAAAACCATGCCTTCAGGGGGCTGGTGAGATGGCTCAGCGGGTAGGAGCACCCGACTGCTCTTCCGAAGGTGATAGGTTCAAGTCCCGGCATCCACATGGTGGCTCACAACCATCCGTAGCGAGATCTGGCTCCTTCTTCTGGAGTGTCTGAAAACAGCTACAGTGTACTTACATATAATAAAATCTTAAAAAAAAAAAAAAAAAGATTTATAAATAAAAAAAAAAAAAAACATGCCTTCAGTAGGCACTCAAGACATGCAAAGCTCTGCTTGTCCATTGGGGTGATTGTTTTGGATTTTAAGACAGCAAATATGTAGACAGGGTCTCACTCTCTAGACCAGGCTGGCTGGATCTCATGGAGATCCACCTGCTTCTGTGTCCTAAGTGCTGGGATTAAGGTGTAAAGTGTGTGCCACCAGAAACAAGCACGTGCTCCTTTTTTATTTTGTTTTGTTTTGTTTGTTTGTTTGCTTGTTTGCTTGTTTTTAGAGATAAGGTTGCTATATATATATATATAGCCTTGGCTGTCCAGAAACTAGGTCCGAACTCAAAGATCCACCAGTCTCTGCCTCCTGAATGCTGGGATTAAAAGTGTATGCCACCATGAGCTGGTGAGATAGCTTAGCAGTTAAAAACATTGTCTATTCCTCCAGAGTTTAATTCCAGCAACCACAGGATGCCTCATAACCATATATAAAGGGCTTTGATGCCTTCCTCTGGCAAGTGTGCATGCAGATAGAGTACTACATTTAAAAATCCATAAATAAATTTTTAAGAATAATAATTTATAAAGAGTGTATGCCATCATGCTCAGTTCTGGTAACTGTTCTTAATTGGCCTGTGCTCTTCTATCTAAGCTAAAAGCCACTTACAGTTGAGAGGATCTCCTGTAGCCCAGGCTAGTCTCAAACTCATTGTATCCCCTGCCCATAGCTGGTGTGAAGTCATCCATCCACAAGAGATGATAGCCATGCTACAAAACTGTTCTTCGCTTTTGCAAGACATTCTGCTCTCCTGGCCACAGTGCTTACCAGACCTTTACAAAGGAAAATGCAATGTGTGTGACATGTGGTTTGTCTGTTGCAGGAGCTGCGGGAGCTCCAAGACGAGAAGGCAGAGTTACGGAAGGTCTGTGAGGAGCAGGAGCAAGCCCTCCAGGAAATGGGACTGCACCTTAGCCAGTAAGAGCCACCCACATGCAAGACTGGATCTCTGCACCTTCCACCTAGTGCAGGAGGAGCTGGCTGGGAGACCTCCCAGGAAGTCAGGCCTCAGGAGGCAGCTATGTGGTTCCTAGTCCTTTGACTAGACCCTGGCAGATCTGTCTGGTCTAAGAGAAGAAAAGTTCCTCTTGCACCCCTCATGACCAGATTCTTGGGGTACTATGATAGTACAGCCAGGATATGTGTGACCAGAACATGTTTAGAGATGGAAACCAAACGAGAGAAAGCTAGAAAAGTTGAAGAAGTATGAGAATGTACACAACCTGTTTTGTCTGAAAAGTTGGAAGGTGTCCTATTAAATTTATTTATTTTATGTATATGAGTACACTGTAGCTGTGCAGATGGTTGTGAGCCTTCATGTGGTTGCTGGGAATTGAACTCAGGACCTCTGCTCACTCCGGACCCTCTTGCTCTGGCCCAAAGATTTATTTATTATATGTAAGTGCACTGTAGCTGTCTTCAGACACACCAGAAGAGGGCGTCAGATCTCATTACGGATGGTTGTGAGCCACCATGTGGTTGCTGAGATTTGAACTCAGGACCTTTGGAAAAACAGTCAGTGCACTTAAACACTGAACCATTTCTCCAGCCCCCTGTATTTTTTTTGGTGGAGGGGTTGTTTTGTTTTGTTTTGTTTTGTTTTTTCGAGACAGGGTTTCTCTGTGTAGCCCTGGCTGTCCTGGAACTCACTCTGTAGACCAGGCTTGCCTCAAACTCAGAAATCTGCCTGCCTCTGCCTCCCGAGTGCTGGGATTAAAGGTGTGCGCCACCACACCCGGCCCCTGTTTTGTTTTTTAAAGAATTTATTTTTATTATTATTATTTTGTTGTTGGTTTTTTTTTTGTTTTTTTTTTGTTTTTCGAGACAGGGTTTCTCTGTGTAGTCCTAGCTGTCCTGGAACTCACTCTGTAGACCAGGTTGGCCTCGAACTCAGAAATCCACCTGTCTCTGCCTCCCGAGTGCTGGGATTAAAGGTGTGCGCCACCACGCCTGGCTTATTTTTTTGTTTGTTTGTTTGTTTTTGTTTTTTGTTTTTCGAGACAGGGTTTCTCTGTATAGCCCTGGCTGTACTGGAACTTACTTTGTAGACCAGGCTGGCCTTGAACTCAGAAATCCGCCTGCCTCTGCCTCCCGAGTGCTGGGATTAAAGGTGTGTGCCACCACGCCCGGCTTCTATTATTTTTAAGTATGGAAATAGTTATGCACATAACATCACAGGCCAAGGGTACTGAGGTCCCTGGAACTGGAGTTACAGGGAGTTGTGAGCCACCCGACATGGTTGCTGGGGACTGAACTCAGGTCCCCAAGAAAAGCAGTGAGTGCTCTTAACTACTGAGTATCTCCCTCTCCAGCCCCAAGGCTTGTACACATGAGATACTAGAGATTGACCCCAGATCATGAGTTCTGTCACTGTGCTTCGTCCTAGCCCTTGGTGTTTGGTACAGTGTTACTATGTAGCCTAGGCTAGCCTTGAACTTCTAGTCCTCCTTTCAAAGCTTCATACCAGGATTAGATCATGCCCCACTATGCTGGATGGAAGGTCTCCTATTAGTAAGAAAGGAGGACATTCTGTCTTTTTTTTTTTTTTTTTTTTTTTTTTTTGGTTTTTTCGAGACAGGGTTTCTCTGTATAGCCCTGGCTGTTCTGGAACTCACATTGTAGACCAGGCTGGCCTCGAACTCAGAAATCCGCCTGCCTCTGCCTCCCGAGTGCTGGGATTAAAGGCGTGCGCCACCACGCCCGGCTTTTTTTGTTTGTTTGTTTTTGTTTTTGTTTTTCTTTTTTTTTTATTTTTATTATATTTATTATATGTAAGTACACTGTAGCTGTCCCCAGACACTCCAGAAGAGGGTGCCAGATCTCCTTACGGATGGTTGTGAGCCACCATGTGGATGCTGGGATTTGAACTTATCACCTTCGGAAGAGCAGTCGGGTGCTCTTACCCACTGAGCCATCTCACCAGCCCCTTGTTTTTGTTTTTCAAGACAGGGTTTCTCTGTGTAGCTCTGGCTGTCCTGGAATTCACTTTGTAGATCAGGCTGGCCTCGAACTCAGAAATCTGCCTGTCTCTGCCTTCCAAATGCTGGGATTAAAGGCGTGGACCACCACGCCCGGCTCGACATTCTGTCTTTGTCCTCTCTCAGATGCAAACACACATGTGCGAGCAAGCATGTGAGCACATACACATACCACACAGACCCACAAAAAAAAAAAAAAAGTCCAGAAGGTTCCCCTCAGATCACCAGCCCAGTGTTTCATTTCTGCTGATGTAGTTCTACCAACCTAAACCTTGTTCAAACCTATCCTCTGTGTGAAGGAATTGTTCACCCATTAAAGGATGGAGAGTCATTGGAGCCTCTCGGCCTGCTCCTTCTGGAGTGCCCAATGGGCTGGACACCTTCCAAGAAGCCTGGGAGATTGAAGTCTCTACTGAGAGTGCCAGTTAGGCCTCTCAGAGACAGTTACACAGAGAAGCCGGAATTCCAGACTTCCAGAGCTCGTTCACCATTCTTTAATGGGCAGCTACTTCAGTTCTTTTGACCCTGTGGGCTTGACAGTTTCCTCATAGGCTACATAGCCCCAGGCTTTGTAGACACAGGAGCCAGGAGGGATGAAATACAACTGCAGGTCACACAAAAATGGGGAGTATTTTTAAAGCACCCCTGTTTCATCCTTCTACTCCAGGGTCCATCTGTACCCCAACCCCTACCCTTAACCCCAGCCATAGGCAGTACATAAGCTGTGTCTTAATCTTTCACTGCTGAAAAAATTGTCTTTATTTTTGCAGATCCAAACTGAAGATGGAAGACATAAAGGAAGTAAATAAGGCACTGAAGGTATTAGATAAAATCACATATACCAGCTCAGTGTGGTGCAGTGCTGTAAACTCAATACCGGAGGCAGGGGCCACAAAGCACCGAGTTGAAGGCTAGTCTAGTCTACATAGCAAATTCAAGGCTAGCTAGGATTCCATAGTGAGACTGTCTCATTAAAAATAAAGACTGAGCCAGGCGTGGTGGCGCACGCCTTTGATCCAGTACTTGGGAGGTAGAGGCAGGCAGATTTCTGAGTTCAAGGCCAGCCTGGTCTACAAAGTGAGTTCCAGGACAGCCAGGGCTATACAGAGAAACCCTATCTCAAAAATGCTAAATAAATAAATAAATAAATAAATAAATAAATAAATAAATAAGACTGCTCAAAGTGCCCTCCCCCCAACACACACAGTGGTGACAGCACAGTGCCTGTCATAAGATGGCAGTACTGCAGTGGACAGGCATGAGCTAGAGGCTCGTCTGCTGGTGGCTGTTCTTCTGAGACCTAAGACTTGGTAGGTGCTATGCCCATTGGCTGTCTCTAACCTTCTGTGTGCTTAAGTTAGCAGACAGTGGGGTCTCTGCTCTGCATATCCACAAGGTATGGATAGAGAGGCCTGACTCACCGAGTTGCTACAGCAGAGCAGAGGCTAAAAGTCAGACAGGGGCTCCTTCAAAGGTGGGAGGTGCAGCCACCTCTAGCCCAGCAGGAGTGTGGATCCCGGGCAGCTCCTGCCCTTTAATGTAGTGCCTTGATTATAATTGTTGGAAGCTGCCTGTCTCTGTCTTGTTATGCAGTGTTTGCATGACAGTGGCAGCAGACAGCTCCAGAGGGCTTTCTAGAGTAAGGTAAATAGGAGAATACATTTCAGATCAGTTTTTCCTGGTAAAAACTTGCAAGACATTCTCTTCCAGAGCCTCCATTTTCATTTCTGTAAAGTAGCTAAGCTGTTTCCCAAAGCCATTTGAATGAAGAGCTAGGGCTGTGTGTGCAGAGATGCTTCCCTGGACAAAAAGCATCCCTCCCCTGCACGTCGCCTCTCTGCACAAGTCCATGTCACTTGTTTGAGCCTAGCTCAGATCTGGTTAGCCTTCCCTTCTGCCAATGTAGCTAGTCATGGGATCATGTCTTGGGCCAGACATGGGGTTGCAGGCACCAGAGTTTGACTGTGGTAACCTCAGCTACAGGAAACTTAAGAAAACGGGAGCCAGGTGATGGTGGCCCACACTTTTAATCCCAGCGAGGCAGTCTGATCTCAAAGCCAGCTGGTCTGTAGAGTGAATTTCGGGACAGCCAGGGTTACACAGATTGTCTCAAAACAAACTACAGTACAGGGGAATGTCTTGGGTGAATCATGCCTTAGTGGAAGCCAGGCTTCTGAGAGCAGACACGTTATATGGACCTGTGAATCCCACTTGCAGCATGTATGAGAGAGTGGACTTTATTGTCTGGGAAAGCAGCAAGGCCTGGAAAGAATATTGGGCAGTCGCGAAAGAGTAGATGCAGCCAACCAGGGACAGACATGAGGTGTGGAGTTCTTAGGTGTTCTTTCTTCTTCATTCAGGGCCACACATGGTTGAAAGATGACGAGGCAACACATTGTAAGCAGTGTGAGAAGGACTTCTCCATTTCCCGGAGGAAGGTATGTAGAAGTCACTCCTTGGTCCCCTGGAAAAGCTCTGCCTGTTGGTCTGCTGGAGACCCTTGCCCACGTTCTCTAATGACTGGCATGGGTGGGGCAATGAGCTTCTGTGTAGAGCTGCTGTGTACACCACTGGCAGCCCTCTGTATGCAGCAGGACCAATTGTTTGACTAACTTAGGCTAACCACCTAATCAGAAGAGGTTGTCTATGACATGAGGCTGTGACATAGCCATTTATAGAAGCCACGATTTTCAAAGCATGGTAGGTGTGGGGTCCCACCTCCCCAATAGTCTTAACTGCCGTTGTCCTGTCTTCTAGCACCACTGCCGAAACTGTGGCCACATTTTCTGCAACACCTGCTCTAGCAACGAGCTGGCCCTGCCCTCCTACCCTAAGCCAGTGCGTGTATGTGACAGCTGTCATACCCTGCTACTGCAGCGCTGCTCCTCCACTGCCTCCTGAAGCCATCAGCCCCGCCCACCAGCAGGGACCTCAGCCTGTTGACCTCCATCCCCAGAGTGGAGGAAAGCCTCAGGTTCAGTGCCAAATGGGATCTCCAGAGACCTGAAGGGACCCAAGAGAATCAAAGGAAAGAATGAAACCTTCACCAGGCTGTCAGCCTTGAATGAGAACCCCAAGTGGCAGCTGAGCACTTTTCCATGGTTTCTATGGAGCCAGCTCCTCTAGACAGACACTTCTGTGTCCTCAGTTACATCCTGGCTTTGGTACAGGTGCAACTTCATGACTTTGCTACTGTCACTTACACTTTTCAAAGGATTAACCTGTTGTGCAGCGGTTGCACTAGTACAGAATCCTTTCTCTTTCCTACCCACGTCCCACAGAAACCTTGATTTCTGCTGTGCTTGGAACCTTGTGGGTCTGTCAGTGTGCCTTGTCTGCTTCGGCATCCAGCATTTGCCATCATGCCCCTGCCAACACCTACTGTCAGCCCTGCAATAAAATCCTTTATTTTTCACTCTTGTACAGACAAAGTGCTGGCCTCCAGCTTGCTTGTGGAGGGATCAGCAAGGCCTGGGGAGGAAGGCCTGCTGGGTTTGAGCTCTTCAGCTCAGTGTTGCTTGGACTCAAGCTGCTCTACCCAGGTGAACCAAAGCCTGTCACCAAAGTCCAAGTGAGTTACTTACACAGATGCCTGTCTTAAAGTGGGGTCACATCCACGTTGCAGTCAAGTAGAAATGAGCCAATAATGACCACAGTACAGCCTCTCTTAGCCTGCCTTGAAAGTACTCAAAACACTGAGCTTGCAATAAAGTAGACCACGGGCAGGGCAGTGGTGGCACATGCCTTTAATCTTAGCACTTGGGAGGCAGAGGCAGGCAAATTTCTGAGTTCAAGGCCAGCCTGGTCTACAGAGGGAGTTCCAGGACAGCCAGGGCTGTACAGAGAAACCCTGTCTTGATTAAAAAAAACAAAGACCACATCAAGTCCCACCAATACCTAGCACATACATGCCATTCCAATTTCTTATCCTTTTCTCAGCTTCAATTCCCCACCAAGTTAATGTAATTACTTTTTCACAATGGATCCAAGTAACAATATTTAGCTGCCTGGTCAAGGAAGAATTTTATACCAAATCAACTCTTCCAAGAGCTTCAGTGTCTGATTTAGCTCGTACCTTCCAGCCTGAGGAAAAGCACAGGTGCTCTGCTGAAATGCAGAATGTAGCTAAACAGACTAGCTTATTACATTATGTGCAGAGGCCACAGCATTTTAGTCAGAGATCTGCCTGCCTCTGTTCTGCCTTACTAGTGCTTGGATTAAAGGCATGTGGCACTAAGCCCAGCACTGAATATAAGAATTTTATTGTGAATGTGGATATACCATCTAGCAAATGGAGGTCAGAGGACATCTGCAGGAACTGGTTCTGCTTCTACAAACTAGAGCTACACAGACTGTTTTTGCGGGGCCAGGGGAATGGGTAATGACAGGATTTCTCTGGCTATCCTCGAACTCAGAAGAGGCTGGCCTGGAAATATGCCTGCCTCCTGTGCCCACACAACTTTCTCCTAGTGCTCCAACTCAGGTGGTTGAAGAGTAATGGCCTATTTCCAAATGGATTGGCTTTTAGCACAAACCTTGCAAATTCCAAAAGCATGAGGGTTAAGGATGTAGAACCTATGGCTAGGTGTTAAGGTCCTGGGGACAAGGGAAACAATAGATGGCAGCATACACAACACACATTTAACTAAGCACTCAGGAAGCTAGTTTGAGACATAGGGTACATGTGGGAACCATCAAGAAAAACCCCAACCTGTTAAGAAAACTATAAACATCACAGATATAGCTGCCTTGCACCTTTGCTCTGGCACTTGTTTCACCCATGCTGGAGCCAGTGTTGAATGTTGGCACTTATAAGCCTCATGCACATGTAGAGTATGTTATAGACCGTTCAGATGAGCAGCCAGGCCAAAACAACCCTTCAGCAAGGGCCCCACAGCCATATTTGCCCCCAGTTGCTTATACTGGAAGTCTGAAGATATCTGAAGATTATCTGGCCTTAGCTAGCCAGCCTGTCACAGCAAGAAAGGTGGACCTGGCAGAAATAAAATACCAAGTTTACAGGACACTAAAGTGTAGCTTTTAAAAGGAAGATTTATTTGACAAGGTTCACTTAGCGCAATACACCTAAAAAGAAATCACAATACAATGAAAGACTTAAATCAAGGCCTCAGAATTTCATACAAACACCAAGACCAAAAATCCTAAAAAATAATGGTATTACCTCTCAAAACTTCTCCATTAACTTAAAAAAAGAGCTTTAAACTCACGTGCCTTACAGGTTATCAAATGAATTTAGAATTAACAAACATGCCAAATGTTTCACTTTTAATTGTAGACGCAGCTCCTATAGTTTTACAAAAAAAGCATGTTTTTCAACATGCATCAACAGTGTTCAATGTATGTATAAGAGCAACATTTAACATAATTCAACTGCTTTAACCTAAATACACTTACTGCTTACGTACATCCTACAGTAACTAGAGAAAAGCTAGGAATTAAGTTTAACAGTTACAGTTCACTCAACTTTGCTCTATCATCCTAGGTGACTGCTATGTCCAATATTGAACCTTCTTTGAGCGATGCCAATGTTCACTTAAGAGCAGGCATAAAACCACAAGGCTGGATGGATTGCAAAACTGTTAAACTGAGGGGTTTTGAAAAAAAATTTCTTTTTGACCAAGAGTCAGTGATCAAAATCAATTACATTCCCCATCCACCACTCATACTAGACATGCTAGACATCCCTCCCATTCCATTCACGCCCATAGATGCTCGGCTTCCATTACTGTAGTAGCTGCTGTTCACTGCTCCTTGGCTACCTGTAAAGAGATCCATTTGACAAGTTAGAAATGATGCTAAATAATCAGTAAAATAAAATAGTATTCCAAGAAAAAAATTTAAAAGGTATACGAGTGCAAATGGCTGCTGTCCAAGTGGTGAGATGCTGTCTGGGAAAGGGAATCCCGACTCCAAACAAATCTCAATTAAACCCTTTTCTCTGCAGTACCAACTTGCCAGACTCTTGTGCTACCATTAAGTGGATTCTTCAGGATCAACGAGGAAAGTTAAGTTTAAAGGAAAACTAGTGTTTTTCAAAAATTGCAAAATTACTTTGTTTCTAAAGGTACACAAAGCAATTTTTAAAAATTGTACCATAAACATGTACTATGTGTCCATTGAATGAGGTGTTATGAATAGGGAGCACAGGGGAAGTCTTTTGCTTTGTCTGTTCATGGTAAGCAAAAGTTAAAGGACAAAAAAGTTGGACTATAGGCAACTCACTGTGCCCAAAATGGCAGCCTCCATGGAGTTAAGTCAGTCACTGACTGCTATAGAAAGTGTTATCACAACATTATCAGTATTTGCTATTGGGAATTTAAATTATATTTTTTGAGAAAATATTTACCTATGCAATGTTTGATTGAAAATCACTGGAGTTTTCCTGTAAAACTTGGTCTGCAAAAGGATTTTGTAGGGTAAGACTATAATACCAAAATCACCATTCTTTAGACCAATTGAAAAAAAAAAAAACCAACAACAAAAAAAACACCATCCCTAGCTTAACCAAATAGAGTAAAATACTATCCTGAACCCAACCACCATTCTAAATATTTAAGAATCACCCTGTCAAAAAATTAATTTAATGCTACAACAAAAAAGCAAATTAATGTTTTAGTAAACAGATATTTTCTGTTCCAAAATTGCAATGATTAGAACATATCCTCCTCCTCCTCCCCAATGACTATTTCTGCAAAATTAAGCTATTAAGAATTATAATAAAACACTTAAAATACCCCACTCTTTCTTAAAGAACCCTTTATAGAACCCTTTATATCACCCCCAACTAAAGAAATCTACTCCAAGTATGAGAAAAATCACTCACCATATCCACTCATGCTGCTCTGGCCACCGTAGCCACCTCCATAACCACCACTCAGCTGCTGGCTGGCTGGGCCACCGTAACTGGACTGGTTTGCTGTTAAGTTAAGAGAACATTAGAGCTTTGTTCCTTATCCAATGTGGTACCTGGTGGTACCGGGCTTGTAATTCTATGTCTACAATTTTCCAATCTTGTTCTTACATTACTGTCTCCTGCCTACTATCTACAAGACTCAAATTATTTGTCTATAACCAGATTAACCTTTATATTAATCATATGAGCTAGTCAAATGTTTTATAAACCAAAGGGTTAAGGACTAAACACACATGATTCCCTAAATAGAAGTATTTTGTGACCATCTTATGAAACTTTAGTTTAATGAGGTTCCTCCTTAGCTCAATATATATTTAGATACGTCATTATACAGGCTATCAGTTAATACCTAATTATGCCCAACTAATTAAATTTTAATCCTATATTTTTTACTAAGTATTTTAGACTTAAACTTTATAGATAATGTAATTTTCAATAGAACCCTCCCCCAAACAGAAGTACTTATATCTACTTTGATCTACCTAAGCAGCTTTATGTTACTTCAAGATTTTAGTAACTAATACATCAACTATAAAATTTGTTCAAACTAAGCATCTATCTCTGCCTAAATTTGTTTCTTAACTTAAGATTATTATTGTAACTTATGTTATTATTCTAACAAACTCTTATGCTAAACTAATTAAATATATATTAAAACTTAACTTATTATCTACTTATACAGATATAAATGTTTTGGTTTTTAAAAAAACTAACGATATTTACACAAGCCCATGCCTCCCATCATTTGGCTACCATAAGCACCACCGCTTGCTCCTGCTGTAGAATTCAAGAAGAGTTCTACATATCTGTGTTCTGAAATGAGAGAAAAGGCATACAAGGTTAGCTTAAAAAAAAGACACTAAAGTGATATTTACACAAACCCATGCCTCCTAGCATTTGGCTACCGTAAGCACCACCGCTTGCTCCTGCTGTAGAATTCAAGAAGAGTTCTACATATCTGTGTTCTGAAATGAGAAAAAAAAAAGTTTGAAACTGTTATTAGTTGGTAAAAAAAAAAAAAAGTTAAGCAATTTAAAAGTAATTTGTGAATCACAAATGTTTTGGCAAAAAGAAAAAGAAAATTCCCATGTTAGTTAAGAACTAGCTTTTAAAACACTTATCTTTGAATTATCTTATCAACTAAGGGCAAACTTCAAGATTATCTTTATCACAATCCCAGTAAGTTTAAAAAAAAAAAAAAAGCACATAAGCTTCCTTCAGTACAACCAAGCTACCCCACTAGAGATCAAATCTTTCCTATATATCCCCTTACTAATCTATTCTAAATGCTTGTCACTCAACTGCCTGAAGTTACAAATGCTTTAATCACACTTACGCATATTTGCTTTATCTTTTGACATAGCTGCAACAGCATCTTCATGGGTTGCAAACTCAACATCTGCTTCACCAGTTACTCTGCCATCAGGCCCAATCTCAATATGTACTCTCACAGGGTTGAGTGGTGAAAAAAACTAAAATATAATTTATTTCAAATTAGTTAGCTTTTAACAATCAAAATGTATAATGATCACCCCATATTTTTACTGCTGTACTGAATTATCCCAAGTGAATTTAGTTGAACACTTACATTATAAATGTCATTCTCAGTAGCTCTGTATGGTAATCCCCGCATGTGTACACAGTGTCCCGTTGTACTCTGGAAAGTAGAGCCACCATCCCCATATCTGTGGTCAGACATTCCTGAAAAACAGTAATTGAGGTCTAGATGGACAAGTGTGTAAGTATCCTTCAATTGAAAAATTAAATTCTTACCTTACCTCTTCCAAATCTATCCGAACCAAATCCATAGCCATCATTATAGCCATTATAATCATCATAGCCTCCATAGCCTGAAAGAAAAAAAGTACAATTAGTCACACACACACAAAAAAGCAACAACAACAAAAACAACAACAACAAAAAGACACACAAAAGAAGCTGGTTCAGTATATACACACCTCCACCATAAGCCCCACGCCTCATCCTCTCAAAACCAGCTCCTCTGCCGATGCTGTTATACCCTCTGCCAGCCCCAGGTCTGTCATAGGGACCTGGCCGCTGCATGGCCATAAGTTTTCGTGGTGGATCATAATGAGTTCTAACTTCAGCTCGACTGCTCTTAAATATTTCAATATACCTAAAGCATTGTCCAAAAGGAAGGGGAATGGGGAGGGGAGAGAAAACATTAGTTCATGTCATACAATTACTTTATTATACAAGAAAAACAATTTAGTCATAGCCATGAAACTGACTAATATTTAAAGCCAGATTTCTTACATTTGTATAGGCAATGACCAGAAATTCACTCAAAAGACTATTTAAACTTTATAGAAAAAAAAGAAAACTCCTCTGAGGCAGAGCCCAACCTTAGAGGCAGAGAGGAGTATTAAGTAAATGGTTTAGGAGGGAATAATTCCACTCAACTTTCATATTTCAACTCCTTTGGCAGTATGTGTAGCAAGTGGGCTAAAAAGCCAGCCTCCACCAACAGTCTAGCCCACACTACACACTTCTTTTCGCCAGTACCCAGCCTATGCTTTATGTAGGAATCAGCATAGGTAAAAAAGCGCATGCTTCAATGAAAAATAGTCACAAGCAAAGAGAATAAAACCCTTTGTGACAATTTCTTGAAAGCTATGCTTATTAATACATATGCAGAATATTTATACAGCAAGAAAAAGTTTGTTGCATTTCAACTTTAAAAACAAGATCAGAAAGTATCACATTTTCTTATGGTAATATTAATTTCCTATGTGGGTGTTATTACAGCTAAAGACAGGTTTGCAGTAATTTTTTAAAGCCATAGTCTCTCAACGCTATTGATTGGGGTTAATAAACTAAGAGTCCTACCAAAATTGTAAAGACAGTCCAATAAACTAGGGATAATTTTAAAGCCTAAAGTTTAATTTGAATGAAATACATTAACTGGGAAAATTTAGAAGTTATAACAGATTATCAATTAACTGGGAATAGGAAATGGGTAATTTCCTCTTTCTAAGCAGAGAGAATATGGATTTAATTGTTTACCATAAGAAAAGTGACATATCCAACCAACCATCCATCCCCACCTGTGCCCTATTCTTTCCTTGTGTTTCTTTAGAGCCTTTTCAGCTATTTCCTGTGAAGCAAACTGCACGAAGGCCTCCCCCGTACTCCTCCCCTGGAAGTCCACCGGCAATGTTATCCCATTTGGCACGATTTCCAACCCTTCAACCCAAGGACAAATAACCCCAGTAGGGGGGCAATATTAACATCACAAGCCCAGAAATGATTCTTCTTATAGCTTTAAATAAACCAGAATTTTAACTTTAGGTGAATGGTATGCTTTCAACAAGTACTCTTAAAATATGCATTGCAATAATAAGAAGTTCCACTATACAAAGTATAACTCAATTCTTAACACACCCAAGGCAAAGTATATACAGTAAAGATAAAAAAATGTTATACTCCAGAGGGTGCATTAAGAATTCAACAATTAAAAACATTTTAATCTATGCAACTTAATAGAATTATACAAGAACTTTAAATTTTTTAAGCATTAAAATAACAGTTTAAAATAAGAAACCTTTTTAACCTCATATATTTCATTGCTTTTTAAGTTACTGGAACTTCAATTTTAAAATTACACATTTAAACAGTTTATGTAAAAATTGAAAACATTTTAAAAATCATAAATGACAAACATACAAACTAAACTTTCAACAATAACTATCTACAAAGCAATCATGCACTCTTATGCTCTAACAGTAGTATGATTCACTTCTGGAAATTCCGTCTATGAAAAATCCTTCCCGTGGATACATTCCCAAGCTTACAAAAAGGCCTTAAAGCACTTTCCTAGAAGATATGAAATTATGTTCATATTTAACGTTGACAGATAGCATTCAATTCTCACCAATTTAGATAAAACACAACAGACTTGATTTCAAACTACAAAATATTACAAATTGATACATATATAAAGTTCTATAGTCAAAGTTCTAATACATACTATGCTAAAAACTATTAAGATTTCTGATTAATTCTGTTTATGTCATCAAGAGTATTAATAGTACTTAAAATATACAAGATTTAACATTCTGCTAAGCATGCAATCCTATCAGCTCTTCAACATAAAAACATTCAAATACTTTAGGCCCAGAACAACTTCAAAAACTTCTATACTGTTTTCATATTGAGACTACAAGCATTCAACCTACACTTGCTACAATTTACTTTTTTGACTTCTAATAGACTACCTAAGCCAAGCTCCTTTCATAACAATTTTTCATACAGAGAATTACACTAGCTAAAATATTTCTGGTCCCATAACACCATAAACTGTAACAATCTAAACTCACACTAATCTAATGTTAAAAGAGCTTACCTTTAACTTGAAGTACTTTGCTAAACAGCAATATGAGGAAGAAGTTAAGATGGCTGAGTAGAATCCTCAAAGGTCTACTCTGAACTACAATACTAAATATAGGCAAAGTTAACACTTTGGAAATACTTCTAATTTCCACCTTTAAGATGGGCTTAAGTTATTTGAAGGTCTCCAGGAAGAAAATGTGAATTCAACAACATATATTCAACAGCCTACTATAAGTACCTAGACTATTCAACCTTTTAAAAGTCTACTAATACTAATTCATGTCGCCAGAAGCTGCCATACCTCACTGCTCAGCAACAAACAGGACTACATACCTGAGAAGAACTGAACAATTTCTTCCTTGCTACATCCAAAAGGGAGTCCTCTAAGCCGTACAAAGCCATCATTGGCTGTGTCAGGACTATTTGGACCAGTATGCTTCAACACCCAATCCATTTCAACGTTGTTTGACTTGAATACTGAAAGAGGTGCTTAGAATTAGTCAATTAAGTTGGAGAACAAAGTTCAGATTTCCTGGGCTTTTAGATAAAACTAGGAAGAGCCGCCATAAACTCCCTTAGATGACCATTTCCATGCGGTCAAATACCTAAAATTCAGAAGGGGTAAGACCTCTATGTTTAAACATTTACTGTTACTAGGGCAATGTAAATCAAACCTTCAACATATCTGTGTCCCATAGTTTCTCTGTCTTTTTTCAAGGCCAATTTGACTTCATCTTCTGATTCAAGTTCAACAAAAGCCTCGCCACTCGGTCTGCCTTCTCTGGTGTAGATGAAACGAATACCTTGAGCCCCATTTTGAATTTTGCAGTCTGAAAAGAAAACAACGGAAAACAACGTTTAATACAGGATTTAAAACCACTTCTGGGTGATACAGATAAAATGCATATTCTTGTCATCTCAAAAAACACACCTAGCCGGGCGTGGTTGCGCACGCCTTTGATCCCAGCACTTGGGAGGCATGAGGCAGGTGGATTTCTGAGTTCGAGGCCAGCCTGGTCTACAAAGTGAGTTCCAGGACACCCAGGGCTATACAGAGAAACCCTGTCTTGAAAAACCAAAAAAAAAAAAACAAAAAAAAACAAAAAAAAACCACACACACACCTAAAAGACTGACCAAGCATAACACCATCAAATTACCTCATATACAGGATACATTCCTAGTCCTCCAACAATACTCAAAGTAGTTCAAATGAAGCTACCACCTTGCCTCTAAGTATCCACCAACCATCTCTTTGTAAACTCACTATCTCAGAATAATCTCATCTGGATCTGGTGACTTCACAGCATTTTCTTGTTTGGGTACCATGTCAGCTTTCCTCTATCAGCAGCCACATAACAATTTGTCATTCAAATCCAAACTCCAGCTCAATCCTCACCCGAAAGGGGATTAATGTTAACAACTAAAGGCTCCAAGTTGCAGTTCAACTCAAACCCCGACGGCAACCGCCCCCTGCAATTGCTTGCAGTATACTTGGCTCTCATTTTACAGGTCGTTTTCTGTTACCACAGCTAAATTCAGATGGTAAGGTCAACACTACAAGTACCTTTTTACAAAACCTTACAATTTTCTAGAAATACACCTTTCTTCTCTTACAACAATGAGAACAAGATTCTGATAGGAATTATTCAGAATACCTACATACTATAAATGAGACTCTACAATAATAAAAATTTCCTTGGCTTCAGGGTTCTCAGTTGTAAAGGGAGCCAGATTATGAATTAACTAGATCTAAAGCATGAATCCAAGGACCAAATCCTAATTAGGAAAAATAAACTTTCCAAAGCAGAATGCCCCTTCTTTTCAAGTGAATATATGTAAACAGGTGCAGTGGCGATTCAAGGGGGAATTATTTATCACTTGTCCAACTACTGCTCGTCAATTTTTTCCCCCAAGACTGAGAAGAAATCACATCTTTCCCTACTTAAATTTTTCTTAGACTACTCCAGAAAGCACAGAATGATGCATAGAGACAGAAAAAGTTTTATTAGAAAAAAGTATTCAGCAGGGCCACCAGCATCCCCCCCAAGGGGGGCGGGAAGGGTGCGGATTTCGCAATTACCATTGCGTAACAGCGGCCAAGAGAGCGCGAGCCGCCTGGGGAAACCGCTGGTGGCCGCGACTCGCTAGGGGGCGCCCGGGAGGCCCGCCCCGCCCCAGCCCGGCCCGGCCGCGGGCCCCACTGACAACTCCCGCCTCAACTCACCAGAAAAAAAGCGCTGCACTTCATCCGCGGAGCAGGACCAGGGCAAGCCCCGGACCTTCACCACGAAGCCCTCTCCGCCTTCTGCTCCCAGCATCATCGTCCCTTCGCTGGTCTTGGCGTCCACACAGAGTGAGGGGCTGCGGGGTAGGGGGGGATCAGGAAGGCGTCTGAGAAAAAGAGGCATTTAAATGGCCCTCCCACTTCACGGCGCCCAGCGGGCTCCGGGCGCCGCGATGCCAACCCCGCCCGTCAGGACGCCTCGGCCCCGGAGACTCAAGCATGCAACCCGGCCTCGGCTAGCGACCCGATGCCCAAAGCCGCCCTGTGCGCCCAGGGCCGAGGCGCCAAGCTAAGAAGACCCTGGCCCACGGCCACGGTGGAGACGAGGAAATGGCGGCCGCCGCTTCCGCTCCGCCTCCTCAGACATCTCACACAATAGAAGCGGCGCGGCCTGCAGGCCTAGGCGGCGCTGCCACGCCGGCGAGACACTCGCGGCTCCCAGGGGCAGCCTGCGCCTGCCACGGCCCCTCGGGTCAGAACCTAAGCTCAGCGACAAGCAATCGTCACCCAAAGAGGTATCCGCGGCGAGCTCGGGCAGCAGACGAAGACGGAAAGCCACTCACCTCCACACAAAGCCTCGGCGTGGCTGAAGAGAAATGATAAGCGGGCGCCTGCGCAGGCTAAATAAAGCCCTTCCAGCAAGCTCTGCGCACGCGCACCCTGTTACCGGCCCCGCCCCACTTGCGTCATAGAGAGATTGGACGCATGCGTATTAAGAAACCCCGAGCTCTCTCCCGCCGTCTTATTATCACACGCAAGCGTTTGGGCTCAGCCCTCTTCATAAACTGACCGAGGTGGTGGTGGGGCGGGGGGTTGGGGTTTTTTTTTTTTTGGTTTTTTTTTTTGTGTGTGTGTGTGTGTGTGTGTGTGTTTTATCTGCGCCTGCGCCTTTTTGCAATTATTGCGTTTGGCGTCTCAGCGGTTTCTCGTTTTACTTAATGCGCATGCGTCTACCTTCAAACCGTTCTCTAGACCTACCCGCCGGGAGGGGGAGGGGAATGGCGCTAATCAGCTCCCCGCAGGGACCGGGTAGTAATCCAGAGTTCGTTCAGGTTTGCAGGGGCGGTTGTTCTACCCTTAATCCGCAGCTTTTCATCCGCGCTCCTGTCGGTTTTGAAAGACACCACGAGGAAAAGGAAGCCATGCCCTTTCTC
Source organism: Mus minutoides (assembly GCA_902729485.2). Classification (NCBI taxonomy): domain Eukaryota; kingdom Metazoa; phylum Chordata; class Mammalia; order Rodentia; family Muridae; genus Mus; species Mus minutoides. The sequence goes on along the minus strand of LR752313.1, from coordinate 35,126 downwards.
CCCAGAACGCGTAGGAGCTGGAGGGCCGGGTTGTGCCAATCCTCTCTGGGTACCTCCCCGCCCCTGCGCCCAAAGCCACTGGTCTCTGGGGCGCCTGGGACCAGTCCCCTTACCTGCCCGCTTTAGGGGATCAGTCCCGACCCACATGGGCTGCCAGTGCCCGAGATGGTCCTGTATCCCACTTTGCCTAACGGACTCGCACTCTGCGAACCCCTCGCCTTCCCAAGGCCGCGGGCCCTTGCACGAGAGGCGCTCGGTGTGCTGCGCCTCGCGAGGGAAGCTCTGAGACTGCCAGGGGCGTGAAGGACGCAGCCCCAGAGCGCAGCGCCCGACTGACGGGCTTTTCCCAAGGTGGAGACATGCCCGGGTCAACCCGTGTGCCCTTACAGAAGTTAATGTGTGAAGTTAAGAGAATTCTAGCAACATACGTATGGTGTCCGGAGTCTCTCCGGATTTGACTGACCTACCCTAGCCAGACCTGGTAGAAATTAACAATAAGAGTTATTGTTTGGGCCGGGCGTGGTGGCACACGCCTTTAATCCCAGCACTTGGGAGGCAGAGGCAGGCGGATTTCTGAGTTCTAGGCCAGCCTGGTCTACAAAGTGAGTTCCAGGACAACCAGGACTACACAGAGAAATAGAGAAATCCTGTCTCGAAAAAAAAAAAAAAAAAAAAGAGTTATTGTTTGGGCGGTGCCACGGTAGCTACCACAATTGGTAAGCCTCTGAAAGCCATCCCAAGAGGTTGCAGGCAAAAATAAGCTTTTCTTTTTTAAAAGGGGGGGGGGGCGGGTGTCATCAAAGGAAAGGTGCAGAGACAGCGTGCAGAACTCAGACTTTTAAAGTCTGCTCAAGGGTGTTAAGTAGACAGAAGGGCATCACAAGCCTTCAGCAAGAGAGCAACAGGAGCTGTGTAACGTGAACCTTCAGGTGTAAGGGAAACTCGGATGAAACAGGCTGAGAGAATAACAGCACATGACCTCACCTGCAAAGGATCTATCTAGAGGAGACAGAAAACACTGGCTTAGATCATCGAAAAGTGAGACTCCCAAGTCTCCAGGCCAGGAGGTGGGTGAAAGGCAAGAACACAAGCCCAGCCCAGGAGAACTGCAATTTCAAGACCTGAACTTCAAGAACTAAACTTCAAGACTTCAAGAGTGCTTTCAAGGCAGCCTGGGAAATTTAGTGAAAGCCTGTCTCAAAAAGAAGACAAGAGAAANATCGTAAGAGTAAATGCAATGTATAATCATCATAGATAAAAGTCCTTTCCTTATTGTTTTGAGCCATGATTGCACATATCCAAGGCCAGCCCCAAACTCCCCTTGTAGTCATGCATGGTCACAAGTGTTTGAGACTAGATTAAGGTGTGTGTGCCACCACACACATTTTAGGATTTACTGGTGGACAATTATTTGGCAGAGGGCTCTGAGCATTTGTGTAATTTCTAACAATGGAAGAACTTGATCCTTTTGTATACAAGGGTTGCACATGCCTGAGTTTCACTACACTGGCTTCCCCTTTCCCTTAAATCCTTACTTAATACTGGGACTATGGTAACTATCTGTATCTGATCACTAGTGAGCAAATGCTACTTTACAGCCATTCCCTTTGATGTAAATTGTCCAACACAAAGCTTTCTCACAGAAAAAGTTCATCATCTGGGCCAGGGATGGGTTGCACATATTTTTAATCACAGCAGAGCAGTCGGGTCCCAGGAGTTGTGAGGCCAGTCTGGACTAATTAGTGCCTCTTTCTTTTTCTTTCTTTTCTTTTTTTTCTTTTTTTTTTTTTTTTCATTTTAGAATCTTACTATATATCCCTGTCTGGCCTAGAGCTTGCTATGTAGACCAGGATGGCCCTGAACTCACCAAGATCTGCTTTTTCTTTGTGCTTTTTCTTAACTGTCCTTTTGGTCTTCGTGTGCTTTCTTCTTTGTTTGAGCCAGAGTCTCTGTATCCCAAGTTATAGCCCAGGCTAGGCAGGTGTCCAGAGGCAACAGCCTCCTTCCGTTTCCGGGATGCTGGAATTACAAGATTGAGCCATCACGGCCGGCTCTCGGGTGCTGCTTACATAATGCTATAAAGAGACCGTTAGCAGGAAAGCCAATGAAGCCGCAGAAGATACGAAGCCACAGAAGATACGTCGGATATTAAATTTAATAATCAAGGCTCAGAGTCTTGAGAGTGAAGGATTAAACTCAGATTTTGGGGCTTGAGAAGTAAGTGCCTCTCCTGGCTAAGCCATCTCTCCAGTTCCTGTTGCTGTATTCTGGAAGAGACGAGGTTGTCTATGTCGCTTGCACTTCCTATCCTAATACTTTTCTGTACTTGTTGATGGTTATTACTCTATATGACTGGTGCTTTAGGCCTAACAGCGGGGTAGGGTCATATGTGGGTTCTGTCCCGTAAAGATGAGGGGGCAAGTGTTGCTGCACATACTTCAAGTGTCTAAGGGGAAACCTGCATCCTATCTTCTGCTTCAGGGTATAAAATGCCTGTGGAGCCTGCATTTCTCAAAGCAGCAGTAGCTTTGTTGTTATTTGAGCCTAGACAGATTTCTTATCTGTAAATGTGATGTACAATGCAATCTATAAATACTCTACTTACGTGGGGCTGGAGAGATAACTCAGCGGTTAAGAGCACTGACTGCTCTTCCAGAGATCCTGAGTTCATATCCCAGCAACCACATGGTGACTCCAACCATCTGTAATGAAGTCCAGTGCCCTCTTCTGGTGTGTCTGAAGACAATAGTGTACTCATATACATAAATAAATAAGTCTTAAATTTAAAAAAAAAAGACTGAAAATATCTATTTAATAAATAAATAGCCTACCTGGGTGTGGTGGCGCATGCCTTTAATCCCAGCACTCGGGAGGCAGAGGCAGGCGGATTTCTGAGTTTGAGGCTAGCCTGGTCTACAAAGTGAGTTCCAGGACAGCCAGAGCTACACAGAGAAACCCTGTCTCGAAAAACCAAAAAATAAAAAAATATAAATAAATAAATAGCCAGACATGGTGGCACACGCATTTAATTCCAGCACTTATTATTAGGAGGCAGAGCAGGCAGATTTCTGAGTTCGAGGCCAGCCTGGTCTACAGAGTTAGTTCCAGGCAGCCAGGTCTACATAGAGAAACCCTGTATCAAAAAAAAACAAAATAAATGCATAAATACATAAATACATGAAAGGTTTATATATAAGGGGCTGGAGAGGTTTCTTAGTGTTTAAGAGCACTTGCTTCTTTTCCAGAGAACCAGAGATCAGTTCCCAATATTCACACTGGGCAGTGCCAGGGAATTCCCTCCTCTGGCCTCTGTGGGTACCCACACATGAGACATATATTCACATGACACAAACATAATCTGTTGTGTGTGAGACAGGGTCACTGTGTAGCTCTGGCGGGCCTGAACTCAGTTAGGCAGACCAGAATGGCCCCAGATTTGACTGTTTCTGCCAGTCCTGGCATTAAAGATATGTGCTACCATGCCTGGGTGGAAACACATAAAGATTAAAAAGGGTTTATGTGGAAAACCAAAACTAAACCCTGGAAACCCTTTCCTGTCCAGAAATGAAAACATTTTTCAGCAATTGTAAAAACACATTTTTCCAGTTTAACATATCTAAAACATAAATATAACTTAAAACCAATGGCAGGTCAGGGTTTGGTTGGTGGGTGCTTTTCATAGTGAAATATAAACTAATATCACATCCTAATGCTGATGGCATCTTAGATTTGGTAGCGCTTGTATATTCTTTTTTTTGTTTTTGTTTTTTTTTGTTTTTTTGTTTTTTGAGACAGGGTTTCTCTGTATAGCCCTGGCTGTCCTGGAACTCACTTTGTAGACCAGGCTGGCCTCGAACTCAGAAATCCACCTGCCTCTGCCTCCCAAGTGCTGGGATTAAAGGCGTGCGCCACCATGCCCGGCTTGCGCTTGTATATTCTTGGAGGGAGTTTTCTTTGTGTTTGTTTTCTTTCAAGACAGGATTTCTCTGTGCAGCTCTGGCTGTCTTGGAACTTGGTGATCAGCCTGCCTCTGGCTCTCTGGTGTTGGGATTGAAGGTGCATACCACCACACCAGGGAGAACCGGTATATTCTTAACCACGTGCATGTGAGCCCTGGACTCCCAGGTGAGTGTGAGCCCCGAGCTCAGGAAATGGAAGGAGAAGGACCAAGAGTTCAAAACCATCTCCACTGTCAATTACATAGTGAATTGGAGGCTGGCCTGGTAGGAGGCTACCTCGGTGGTCCATAACTTTAATCCCAACACTCAGAAAGCTGTGGCATGCTCTTTAAGTTCAAAGTGAGCCCTATCTACATAGAAATTTTCAGACCAGCCAAAAATATATATTAACCGTGTAAAGTAAATAAATGTTCAATTAAACCTCTAAAATATACACTGACAATGAACAGTCTAGACACCAGTCCAAGGTGTAGTCTAGAATTCATCATCTACTAAGGTGTCATTCCCCACCAGGATAGAAAGGCTCTTCAATAAATGTTAAAATTAATGATAGGCAGGTTAGAATCAAGTAGCCCTGGTGCTCTACCTCCATAGTAAAACAAACTTCAAACAGCTGAGTGGTGGCAGTGCATGCAGAGACAGGATCAGGGCCAGGCCAGTCTGTAGAGTGAGTGCCAGGATAGCCAGGTCTACATGGAGCAAACCTTGTTTTGAAAAACTAAAAGAAAAACAGAAAAGGAAAGAAAGGAGAAAAGAACATCACACAGATTTTAAAAAGAATTAAATTTGTAGTTGGGAGGTTTAGATTTTTGAGTAAAATTTCTGGGTTTTTTTTTTCTTTTTTTGGTTTTTTGAGACAGGGTTTCTCTGTGTAGCCCTGGCTGTCCTGGAACTCACTCTGTAGATTAGGCTGGCCTCGAACTCAGAAATCCACCTGCCTCTGCCTCCCAAGTACTGGGATTAAAGGCATGTGCCACCACACCCGGCTTGAGTAAAATTTCTACACTGTAGCCTACTTTGTCATGGAACTCAGCATGTAGCCCAAGGCAGCCAGCCTAGAACTAACTCACTATGTAACCCAGATTAGCTTTGAATTGGCAGTTCCTCCCACCTCTCTCAGCCTCTGGGTACTGGGACAGGAGGTATGGGCTACCATGCCTTGTTGAAAATTTTAAGCTTAAAGTTGTAAAAAACTGGGGTTAGTAAAATTGCCCAGTGGTAAGAACATCTGTTCCTCTAGGGGACCTGAGTTCAAGTTCTAGCACCTATGTTAGGTGGCCCATCACTGTGGTTCCAGTGTACACACAGGTGCAGACTTTTTTTAATCTATGAAAAGCTTCAAAGCAGGGTATAATCACAGGAATTTAATGCCAGTTCTTGAAAGACAAAGGCAGGGGGATTTCTATGAGTTCAAGGCCAGCTGGCTTACAAAATGAGTTCTAGGACAGTCAGGGCAACAGAGAAACCATGTCTCAGAGGAGAAAAAAAAAGTGCAAGAAGCCAAAGGTTCTCAATGTATGGTTAGTACATTTTGATGCTATTAATTCCATGAAGATATCTTTTAAAATTCTTTGCTTGAGATAGAGTGCTAGAATTAAAGGTGTGTGCCCTCAGGCTCAGTAGCAGGAATTTCGGAAACCTGAAGACAAGTGGGTGTAGTACTCAGGTTCCTGAAATACACAGAATTGCACACATACACAGAAACATGGACCTGAGCAAGTTGTCTAAAGTGTTCTCGTAGACTACCCTTCAATAGTGGGAACACAAATGGATCTCTTTTGTTCTTTTCAGTATTTGAAACTGCCATAATGCTGAATGCTCAGTTACTTATGGGTCTAAATTTTTAGCAATTGGTCCTAACACTCTGGAGGCAGAAGCAGGAGGATCACAAATCTGAGGCCAGCCTGATCCTAAGAGTGAGTTCTGTAGTTTCATGGGGACATGGGGAGACCCTGTCTCAAAAAAAACCCCCAAAAACAAAATTTAAAAAAAAAAACTACAGAAAAACAAATTGGGGGCTGGAGAGTTGACTTACAGATGAAGGGCACTGCCCAGAGGATCTGGCTTTAATTCCCAGCACCCACATGGCAGCTCACAACTGTCAACTCCAGCTCCAGAGGACTCAATAGACATGCTTACATGCAGGCAAACACCAGTGCACCAAAAATAAATTTTTTTAAAAAAATTGGATGGGTGCATGGATGGATGGATTATAGGATTTTAAAATTCAGAGTTATAAGGATTATCAGAACACTTTGTCGAGAGGGAACAGAGGGTTCAGTTCAGTGGGAAAGCGTTTACCTAGCTTTGTTATGGATTCCATCCCCAGCAAGGCTAAAATATTAAAGGAGCAGCAGCACCAGGGCTTGGAGCTCCCTCCCTCCCTTGCAGGGGCTGCTCAGATGACAGTTTCCCAAAGCTTCAGTGACCTAGGAAAAGCAGCGGGAGAGCAAGGTGGGTTCCCGCGCCTCCTTGGTCTAAGTGGGATAACTCTTCCTCCCAGTGCCAGGAGATGGCTGGCAACCATTTCAAACTGGTCAATGAGAATCAAGAAGAAAGAAGAAAGACATCTCACAGCTCCAGCCCTGATCCTTGTCCGCTGTCGTCAAGGTCTGAGGTTTTGCGCCCTCTTCAGTTCACTCGGCGCCTTCCTTAAAAAAAAAAAAAAAAAAAAAAAAAAAAAAAAAAAAAAAAAAAAAAAAAAAAAAAAAAAAGTCTTTGTTTCAAATTATTTGGCTTTTGTGGTATGTTTTTCTTCGTTTTTGTTTTGTTTTTTGTTTTTTTTTTTGGAGGAGTGGGTATTAGGAACGACACCCAGAGCCGTGCCAGCTTAGGCAGGTGCTCTTTGAGCTGCACCCCTAGCCCAACTAACAGATTTTGAATCTTGTGGAGAGTGGTCCTGGCTTCCTAATGCCGCCAGCCAAGGTCACTCCCGGTAATTAAATCTCAAGCTGTGTTTAAAATGTACTGAGGGCTAATATTCTTTAAAAATAATATTTAAAAAGAGAGAGAGATAAAATATACATAATAAAAGCCATTTTCAGCAGTTTGTTCTGTGGGGTCATGTAGCCCACAAGGCCATCATGGCTCCCGGGTAGCTGAGGAGGACCCTGAGCCTCACAGTCGATCCTGCCTGTTTCCTAACACCCGGGCCACTTTTGTCCAGTGCTGCTGACTAGTCCAGGCCTTAATGCATGCCAGGCAACATTCCCACACCCGTTTTTAACCCTTACCTTTCCTTCGTGTATTATTTATTTATTTATTTATTTATTTATTTATTTATTTATTTAGGTTTTTCGAGACAGTGTAGCTCTGGCTGTCCTGGAACTCACTCTGTAGACCAGGCTGGCCTCGAACTCAGAAATCTGCCTCCCAAGTGCTGGGATCAAAGGTGTGTGCCACCACAGCCCGGCTTCTTCGTGTTTTTTGTTTTGTTTTGTTTTGTTTTGTTTTTTAATTTTTTTTTTTCGAGACAGGGTTTCTCTGTATAGCCTTGGTTATCCTGGAACTCACTCTGTAGACCAGGCTGGCCTCGAACTCAGAAATCCGCCTGCCTCTGCCTCCCGAGTGCTGGGATTAAAGGCATGTGCCACCATGCCTGGCTTCTTTGTGGTTTTTGGTGGGTTTTGTTTTGTTTTGTTTTTTTGTTTTTTTTTGTTTTTGTTTTTTCGAGACAGGGTTTCTCTGTATAGCCCTGGCTGTCCTGGAACTCACTTTGTAGACCAGGCTGGCCTTGAACTTAGAAATCCACCTGCCTCTGCCTCCCGAGTGCTGGGATTAAAGGCGTGCGCCACCACGCCCGGCTCTTCGTGTATTTTTAAACAATCATTTTAATTTATGTGTATGAGTGCTTTGCCTACATCTGTGCCTAGTGCCCACGGAAGCCAGAAGAGGGCATTGGATCCCCTAGGACTGGAGCTACAGACAGTTATGAGCAGCCTTGTGGGGGCTAGAAATGGAACCTGGGTCCCCTGGAAGAGCCTTCTGTGCTCTGAATCCTGGAGCCATCTCTCCTGCCGTGTTGTTTTTGTTTTTTGAGACAAGGTCTCAGCATGTTTTTCTTCTGACTGGCCTGAAAATTACAGAGATCCTTCTACCTCCTGCGCTAGGGTTAAGGCGCTTGTTACCCAGAAACCCTTCTATTTTAAAAAATTATTATTGTGCATGCATCGCGTGTCTATGTGCGAATGATGTCCACGTGGGCATGTGCAGAGGCTAGAGGATGCCTTTTGGAAGTCAGCGCTCTTCTTGTACCAGGGGTCAGACCCAGGTCAACAGGCTCTGCACAGCAAGTGCATTTCACCTGCTGAGCCACCTCACCACCCCATTTAACCATTTATGGGTTCACTCATCCTCTGGAAAAAATCCTCACCGTGGTAAGCCATCCCAGAGCGCTCACTCCCACTGCTCGCAGCACCTCGCTGCGTGCTGCAGCACCCTTGTCTGTCTTTCTGTTCTCACATTCCTTCTGCTATTTTCCTGTGGGTCTGCTTTTTTATAAGGCCCATGCCCTGCAAGTCTATGTTCGGGCTCATTTTCCTCCATGAAGTCCAACAAATCATAAGTCACCAAATGGCTTCAGAACCCCAAAGCAAAGATGCCTTGCTGATGGTTAATTGTAACTGCTGGTTTGAGGAAGTCCCTATGAGGTTGGTAACGTGGAATTCTGGATGTGTCCCTGTGATGGTTTGTATATTCTTGCACCTGGGAGCAGCATCATTTGGAGGTGTGGCCTTGTTGGAATAGGTGTGACCTGGTTGGAGTAGGTGTGTCACTGTGGGTGTGGGCATAAGATCCTCACACTAGTTGCCTCGAAGTCAGTCTTCCACTAGCAGCCTTTGGATAAAGACGTAGAACTCTCAGCTCTGCCTGTGCCATGCCTGCCTGGATACTGCCATGCTCCCACCTTGATGATATTGGACTGAACCTCTGAACTTGTAAGCCAGCCCTAATTAAATGTTGTTTTTATAAGACTTGCCTTGGTCATGGTGTCTGCTCACAGCAGTAAAACCCTAACTAAGACAGTCCCTGTGGCTATTTCCAAAGATGATTAGATCATGAGGGCTCTGGCTGAATGATGAGTTAATCACTTGATGGATTCTTAATATGGAGGTGTCTTAGTCACTGTTCTGTGACAAAGCACCATGACCAAGGCAATAAAAGGAAGCATTTAATTGGAGGCTTGCTTACAGTTTCAAAGGGTGAGTCATTGTGGCAAAGAGTGTGGAGGCAGGCAGACATGATGCTGGAGCAGGCTGAGAAAGAGAGAGAGAGAGAGAGAGAGAGAGAGCCACCCACAGTGACACATTTCCTTCAACAAAGCCACACCTGCTACACACCTCCTAATCCTTCTCATCCATTCACTGGGGACCATGCAGTCAAAGGACTGGGCCATTCTCTTCAAACCACCTCAGATGGCATTACTGAAAGGTGGTAAGAAGTAGGAAGTAATGCCTAGTTGGTAGAAGTAGGTAGATCACTGGCATGTGTATTCTTAGAGGCTGTACCTGGCTCTGGTCTCTTCTATGTTCACTGTATGGAGGTTTGAATGAGAAATGTCCTCTGTAGACTTTGGGTATTTAAACACTTAGTCCTCAGTTGGTGGGGTGCTGGAGGAAGTATGTCACTGGGGATGGACTTTGACACAAATTTTAAAAAAAGAAAAAAATCACTTCCAGTTTACTTCAGCTTCTTAAAAAAAAAAAAGATTTACTTTTGTTTTATGTGCATTGATGTTTGTCAGCATGTCTGTGAAGGTGTCAGATCCCCTGGAACTGGGGTTACAGAGCTATGAACTGCCATGTGCATGCTAGGAGTTGGACTCAAGTCCTCTGGAAGATCAGGCAGTGCTCTTAGCTGCTGAGCCATCTCTCTCCCTTACCTACTTCAGCTTCTTTATTGCCACTGTGGCTGCCGCTTTCTGCCATGTCCCCACCATGATGGACTCAGACCCTCTGGAACCATAAAACAAAGTAAACCCTCTTCTCTTTTAAATCCTTCTATACTCTATGTGTACATGCCTGTGTGTGCAGGACCCTGCAGAGGCCCAGAGAGGTGTCCGGTTCCCTGGAGCTGCAGCAGTGGATGGTTGTGAGTCACCCTGTGGGTACCAGCAACTGCAAGAACAGCAAATGCTCCTCACTCTCGAGCAGTGCTCCTCATTCTCGAGCAGCGCTCCTCACTCTCGAGCAGCGCTCCTCACTCTCGAGCAGCGCTCCTCACTCTCGAGCAGCGCTCCTCACTCTCGAGCAGCGCTCCTCACTCTCGAGCAGCGCTCCTCACTCTCGAGCAGCGCTCCTCACTCTCGAGCAGTGCTCCTCACTCTCGAGCAGCGCTCCTCACTCTCGAGCAGTGCTCCTCACTCTTGAGCAGTGCTCCTTTCTCGAGCAGTGCTCCTCACTCTTAAGCAGTGCTCCTCACTCTCCAGCAGTGCTCCTCACTCTCAAGCTTCTCTTTGGCCCCAAGTTCTCTTTAAGTTCTCTTTGATCATACTGTTTTATCACAGCAATAGGAAAGTGCCTAATAACTCTCCTTCCCCTCTTCTACTAAATTAAAAAAAAATGTACATCACATACTCCCATTACTATGTTGTTCTCCCAAAGCCATGGGTCAAAGAACTCACAGACTAAACCCTCTGAAAATGAAAGCCAAACAAGATCTTTTTATTCTTTTTGTCCCCCAACATAATATTTTTATTGATTATTTGGGAATTTCACATCATCTACCCTGATCACACACACTTCCTAGTCCCCTTATGTCTACCCCCTACCCTTCTGACCTCCTCAGAAAAAAAAAAAAAAAACAAAAGAAAGAAAGAAAAATCCAATTTGGGTTATTCATATGCTCACTGGAGCATGGGCAAATTCCCAGGGCCTGTCCCCTAATGAACTGAGTCCTTCCCCACCTCCCCACCCAGAAGCCATCAACTTTGAGAGCATGATTCCTAAGACTTCTCTTTGATGGCTTCCTTTTTAGGCTGTTACTTTGGGGGGCTAGGGCATAGGGGTTGACTCGGGTGCCTTCTATGGCCCTCTTATTCAAGTGTGCTTCTGCAGTCAGCGATACCACTGCAGGAGTAGCTTCCTTGCCATTTACAGTTGACGGGAGCATGGGTCCTGGGCTTCTATGTGGTTTCTGGCAACAGCGTGGACCACCAACATCCACGTGGTCTCCAGCATCAGCATGGTGCCAAGGACCCCCACTTGGTCTCCGGTGGCAGTACGGATCACCATGGCCATCAAAATGGCCTTAGGAGCCTACACAAGCCACTCACATGAACATGGCTTCAGACAGTGTCATATACCACTGACAATTGCATGGCCCTCAGTGGTAGCACAGGCCTCAGATGTCAACACTGCTCCTGGCTGCCGTATGACCACAGGCCCAAACATGGGCTTCAGAAGCAGCATAACCTATGGATTTTGACAGGGCTTTAGCACAGACCACAGACACCCACATGGCCGTCAGGCTTCATCACGGCCTGGAGCAGCAGTACAGACCACTGTACGTGGACCATGGAGGTCTTTCAGGGAGATCCAGTGCAGGAAATGGACCACTCTTCATCTTGGATATCCTGTTATTGCTTAGAGCCAAGGTGACCGTGCAGCAGGGGAGCTGGTCCAGGGGCTGAGGCTGTGCAAGCTCCAGGCTGCTGCCCACCACGCTGCTGACCCTACCGGGCAACGGCATGTTCCTCCATCGACTGCAGCCTTCTCTCTCGCATACCTGTCACAACCGCCCTGACTCTAGTTCCGCCTCTCTCCACAATGCACACACCGTTCCTCTCCTCCATCTTTCCCATCACGTATTCATTCATTGTAGTGGCATTGGAAGCTGTAGTGTGTTGCACAGTGTGTGTGTGTGTGTGTGTGTGTGTGTGTGTGTGTGTATGTGTGTGTGTTTGCCCAAAGAGCTTTACATGCGAATGTTCACTGTAACATTGAGTCATTGGTCTAGTTTCCAGTTTCTGATGCACCACCAATAACTGGACCATTGCTGAGTCTCCTCTAGCCCATCCTGCTGTTGTACAGAGTCTTGGTGATCCTGTGGCTCTCTCTGGTTCTGCAGGACTGGCTCCTTCACGTGCTCCAGCAGTTCATAGATGGAGTAGATGCTGGGGAGTGGACACACGCAGCGTGCTGGATCTGGACCTGAGAGGTAGCTGAGTGGGTCTCAGGCTGACAGGGACCGCCCTGGCCTTCAGCTGCCAGGTCAGAGCTTCTTCTCTTTAGTCAGATAGTTTGGTCATAGCTACACAGTAGTTAGTATAACTAATACAGGAAGATATACAGGCATAGTAATTAATATAGCTAATGCAGTAATACATACGATATGGCTCTGCTCTTCTTGGCTAGATTTTCTCAATGTCTTACTTAGAGTGCTATCTCTAGATGGCTCCCATCCTCTGATACAGGGTATTATGTATTTCAAACTAGCCTGGAACTTGCTATTTAGCTGAGAATAACCATGCACTTTTGTTTCTTCAGCTTCCTTCTCTCTGGTGTTGGGATTACAGAGGTGTAACACCACCCAGTTCATGCAGTGTTGGGTATCAAACCTAGGACTCTGTATATTCTAGGCAAGCATCCTATCAATTAAGCTAGCCTACCCCCTCCCCATTTTCCTGATCTTTATTTACTTATTTGCTTCCTTGCTTTTGTTTTGTTTTTCAGGCAGTCTCATGTAGCGCAGGCTGCCCTCAGGCTCACAAAATCAAGAATAACTTTCAACTTCTGATTGTCCCATCTGCACCCCTGAGCACTGGAATAACGGGTACACACACTATGTCAGCTGCACTATCCTAGAGATGGAACAGTTGGGACTGTATAATTTGGGCTGTGAGGTCTGTTCACAATGATGTGCAGCTATCACCACGCTGCCGCCGAAGCTGCTCATTTTTTTTTTTCTGACAGAAACCCTGCGCTCAGTTTTTTATAGATTTACTCAGTTATTTCGGCTCATAGTACAAGGGTACATTCAATTCATCATGGCTGGGAAGAAAGTAAGACCTTGGATTAGCCGCTAGCACTTGGGTTTTGCCAGTTTATATCTTTAAGTATCAAGACAGTAGAGGAAGGCCAGGCATGACTGAAGGAATCGGGCATGAGAGGTGATGTCTGACGAAGTCTACTGAACCAATTAGGACCAAACTGATAAGAGAGGTAAGGAACACGGGCTGAGCTAGGCTTAGTGTTTGAACACCTTTAATTTTCGCACTCAGGGAGCACAGGCAGGCAGATCTGTATGAATTTGAGGCTAGCCTGTTCTACCTAGTGAGTTCCAGGATACCCAGGGCTGTTATACAGAGAAACCATGTCTCAAAATCAATGAGCCAATCAGTCAATCTATCAATTCTGGGATGGGGAGATTGCTCAGGGGCTAAGAACACTTGCTCTTCTTGCAAAGGATCCAGGTTCAATTCCCAGCACCCATAGTAGTTCACAACCATCTGTAACTTCAGTTCCAGTCGATTCAATGCCCTTATCTGACATCTGCAGGCACTGCAGCCACCTGGTCTTCCCCCATCCTCTGCTCCCCCAAATCTCTTTAAAAGTATCACATTCCTGGGGCTGGAGAGATGGCTCAGCAGTTAAGAGCACTAGCTGCTCTTCCAGAAGTCCTAAGTTCAATTCCCAAAACTACCTTGGTGGCTCAGGACCATCTATCTATAAAGGGATCTGATGCGTTCTTCTGGCACACATGCAGAACAACACAGACATTTAAAACACACACACACATTCAGCATCTATACATAACATGCACCCACACATGCCATCTTTCCCCAGTTGTCTTACATGTTTTGCTGATCTGTCACAGGGCAGTGGTCACACCTGTTTCTCCCCTTTAACCTACACATGTTCTTGCAAGTCCTTCTGTTCCCAGATTGTCAGGTTCTGTTTCCTAATAGACTGCTCGTCTGTTTCCCCCCATAAGAGCTGAGCTCCTCAGCTGGGGAGATGGCTCAGGTGGTAAAGCTCCTTGTACAACAAAGTTCAGTCCCCAGAACTCACATGAAAAAAGCCAGGTGTGGTGGCACGTTCTGGCAGTCCTGGTGCTGGTGAGGCAGAGACAAGAAGATCTCTGTGGCCAGTGGCCTAACCTACTTGGCAAGTTTCAAGCCGAGGAGAGACCTGCGTTTATTCCATTTTTATTACTTTTATGTGTATGGGTGGTTTTTGTCTGAATGTAAGGCTGTCACATACATGTAATACCCGTATGGGCCAGAAGAGGGCATCAGATCTCCTGCAACTGAGGTAAAAGTGAGAGCATGTGGGTTCTCAGTACTAAATCCAAGTCTTCCGCAAGTGCTCTTAAGCACTGAGCCATATCTCCTAAACTAGTTTTTATTTTTTATCATGTTTTTACTGTTTGTTTTCCATTTAAATATTTGGTTTTTCGAGTCAGGGTTTGTGTAACCCTGGCTGTTCTGGAACTCACTCTGTAGACCAAGCTGGCCTCTAACGTACAGTGATCCATTTGCCCCAGCAAGAATGACAGCTTAACGGGCTGGTGAGATGGCTCAGTGGGTAAGAGCACTAACTGCTCTTCTGAAGGTCCTGAGTTCAAATCCCAGCAACCACATGGTGGCTCACAACCACCCACAGAAGTGAGCAGAGGTCATAAATTCAATTCCCAACAACCAGATGAAGGCTCACAACCATCTGTACAGCTACAATGTGTACCCATATACATAAAAGTAAATAAATAAATCTTAAAAAGAAAAAAAAAAAAAGAATGACAGCTTACAAAGCTGGGAACCTGGAGCACACTGCACGGCCTGCAGGCCACACAACAGGTTGGAGAGTGGCCTTGCCAGGTCCTCTGTTGGTCTCAGCTTCTTCCAAGGTGTCTGCTTCCTCCAGACAGCTGGTCTGACCTCAGAGTCTTGGAAGCCTTTCTCCTCGGAGAGCCTCTGTGCAGCTCAGCTTTTGTTCATGGGAGAGGCACTCTCATCTTTTATTGCTTACTCTGGCAGGGAGGGGCCTAGTGAATCTGGTCCATTTCAGGGACTTCCTGAAGCTCTTTTGAGTTGTCACCTTCCTGCTTAAGGAGCTTCCCTGCAAGATGGAATGTTTCAATCTCAGAGGAAACTTACACAACATGGCTAAAGACTGTACACCTAAAGACTGGAGTCTTTAGGGGGTGAGACCTAGAAGAAGGCAGGAGGTCACTAGCCCTGTATCCCTGAGGGCATGTTGGATCCATCCTCTCTGCATTCTGACCTCTGATCACAGCTGCTCCTCCAAGTGCTCTCACCGTACTACACTGTGCAACCCTAGGACCCAGAGGCTATGGCTAAAACCTCTGACACTGTGCACTGGAACAAACCTTCCCACTTTGAGCTACTATCTCCGGGCTAGGGAGACAGCTTAGTGTGCAGAGTGCTTACCTGGCACTGGAGAAGCCCAGTCTGATCCCCAGGCCTGGATAAATCAGGTGTTGTGGTGGTACACACCTGTAATCTCAGCACTTGGGGGACTGGGGCAGGAGGATTGCTGTGATTCTAACCAACAATAAGAGGGCTACCGAGTGCAACCCGGTTTTAAAGAAAAGAATCAAATAGGGGTTGAAACAATGACTCAGTGGACCTTAGTTTGACCCCCAGAATCCACAAGGAGGCTCACAACCCATGCAACTTCAGTCAGGGGATCTGAGGTCCTTTTCTGGACTCCACAGGGACTGCACACACGTGATACATAGTCATACAGGCAAATACCATATACATTGAATAAATCACCTCAGGCTACATTATAAAATGTGTATGAAATAAAATTAAGTTCTTCTTTAGATTTGAGTCCTCTAAGACACCTCAGTATGTATACGTAAATGTCTATAAATTATAAAAGAATCCAACACAGGGCTGGAGGAATAGCTCAGTGGTTGAGAGCATCTGTTACTTTTGCCGAGGGCCTGGGTTCAGTTCCTAGGTGGCTCACGACGGTTGGGGATTGGTTCTAATGCTTTGTCTTATTTTGGCTCCAAAGAGCCGAGCTTCCAGAACTGAGGGTCTCTGCCCCCAGCTGCCTTCAATTGATAACAAAGAATTGCCAG
Organism: Mus minutoides; assembly: GCA_902729485.2. Classification (NCBI taxonomy): domain Eukaryota; kingdom Metazoa; phylum Chordata; class Mammalia; order Rodentia; family Muridae; genus Mus; species Mus minutoides. The sequence continues at coordinate 19,116 of LR752313.1, read as the reverse complement.
ACAGGGGAAAAGCTGCGCGCGCACCCGAAAAGCAGCAAGCAAGGGAAGAATGGGGGAAGGGCCCGCGTGGGAAGACTGCAGTCTGAAAGCGCCATGCTGCATGCATGGTTGAAGATCGGATTCCAGGGAGATCTGAGTGCCTGCCCCTTCTCCCCCAAACCAGAGACGTCCTCAGCAGCAAGGGTCCCCAAGCTCTCTCGCACGCATGCGCACTTCTCGATCACAGCCCTGGGTGAGCTCCTTCCTCCCCTCCATGTCCCCACCCCTCTACTCACTGACCCACACTCTCTATGATAACGATAGCTACGGGATTAAAGGCGTGCGCCACCACGCCCGGCTACCACTGACCATTTTTCCGGGCCCTTGCTCCAATCTCACCTGCCACCTGCTACCTGAGCTGGCAGGCAGGTTGAACTGCTTGTCTGTAAACAGAGGCTCTGGTCCCATGACCTCTGCTTTCTGAGCTCACCACCCCCTGTGGGTCTTTCCTACAAGGGATGTGCATTTGGTCACTAAAGAAGAGTCCCGCAAAGAGTCAAATACACAAATACTGTGATTCGGCCTCTCCTGTGTCTTATCAGCTCTTCCACAACCTCCAGTGTACTAGAAACGTGTTTAAGTAGTTATTTGCTCTTGGTGTGGTGACACATATCTTTAAATGGCAGTGGAGAAAGACAGGTGGATATTATGAGTTCCAGTCTGGTATACCTAACCCCATCTCTAAAATGAATTATAGTCCTGGAGTTTGAACACAGGGTCTTGTATAAATTAGACAAGTGCTCTAACACTGAACTATGTCCCACTTTGCTGAGACACACTTACACACCACATCACACATATATGCTATGTGTGGCCCCAATGCTTTTTTTTTTTTTTTTTTTTTTTTTTTTTTTTTTTTTTTTTTTTTTTTTTTTTTTTTTTTTTTTTTTTTTTTTTTTTTTTTTTTTTTTTTTTTTTAGTTTCTCTGTGTAGCTTTGGCTGTCCTGGAACTAGGTCTATAGAGGCTAGCTTCGAAGTCTAGAGATCTGCCTGCCTCTGCTTCCCGAGTGCTTGAATTAAAGGCGTGGGCCACCCCTTCCTATACATTTTTTTTTTTCGAGACAGGGTTTCTCTGTCTAGCCCTGGCTGTCCTGGAACTCACTTTGTAGACCAGGCTGGCCTCGAACTCAGAAATCCGCCTGCCTCTGCCTCCTGAGTGCTGGGATTAAAGGCGTGCGCCACCACGCCCGGTTCCCTATACATTTTTTTTAACATGCTGAGTCAAACAGACGTCTTTATTCCACGTATGATAAAATCACAGGCTTCACCAATAGAAAACAAAACAAAGAGTGAGTGTGGGAAAGTAGAACCTAAGGTTTGGAGAAAAATCCAAGCGCCCTCTCCCGCACTGCCCAAGCGTCTCACGCGCTTTAACTCCCCCTCCCACTTATCTCTGCCACACGCAGCTCCACCCCAGGAACACCCGGATGCCCAAGGGAAGTTAGACCACCCGGTCCACCGGGGCGGGGCGGGGCGAGGCGCGCACGCGCGGCCCTGCTTTAGGTACAGCTTTATTGCATCACCGCGACTCCAGAGCGCGCGGCTGGATTATAAGTACTTCCGCGTCCCCGTGCTTAGGTATCTTTCTCTTCCAGGAGCGCACCGGGGCCGCGAGGTCGTTATCTGCGTTCACCTTCTTCTCCAGCAGTTGCATGCGCGCCGTAGTCTCGGTTAGCATGTCCATGAGCAGTTCTTGCTGCAGCTTCAGGTAGTTGTTCTCTTCCAGCAGCACCTGGCTCTCGATCGTCTGCACTTGTGGCTTCCAGGTCGGGATGGTGGAGGAGGGCGGAGACTTGCGCGCTCCTGCGCGCTTCCCCTCCGGGGTCCAGCGGCCGCCGCGGAACACGAAGGCCTCATCGCTCAGTCGGGTGCGCGGCACGCCGTAGTTGAGCCCCAGTTCGGCCTGTCGCGTGCGGTAGTCCAGCAGATAGAAGGTGGACATGGATGAGATATGGCGCAGCGGTGGCCTCCGCGGTGAGAAGCGGCGCGAGAAGTGGTCGGCCCAGAATTGCCTCACCTGCTCCCACAGGCGGCCCGCTTGGCTCGCCACCAGGCACTCAAAGGCTTCCAGGGTGAATGTGGGGTGAGCCACGCGGGGCGCGCGGGTGTCTGGAGCCCTGATGTTCTGGAATGGTGAAGGCGAGCCCGTGGCACTGCTGGAAAGCAAATGGCCTGTGAGCTGCCTGCTCAGGATAGGTTCCTCAGGTCCAAAGCTCTGCAGTTGTAGGCTAATGGGGGAGCCCATTCCTGCATAGCCGCGTTCACCAATTACCTCCCCGGGACCCTTTACCTAGGGTGTAGGTGTGTAAGAGATAATGTAAGGCGGGGCAGTGGTGGCACATGCCTTTAATCCCAGCACTTGGGAGGCAGAAGCAGGTGGATTTCTGAGTTCGAGGCCAGCCTGGTCTACAGAGTGAGTTCCAGGACAGCCAGGGCTATACAGAGAAACCCTATCTCGAAAAACAAACAAAAAAGAGATAATGTAGGTAAAGGCCCAGGAACCACGTTCTCAGAAATGCAGCTGGAAGAGACCACAGTTGGGGGGGGGGCACAAGTAGAGATCAGTAACCAAGCAAGTAGGACAGGCCTTTCCTTGCTGACAGCTGTGAGGCTGTCATGTCCCAGATGCATGAAAGAGCCACCGAATAGGATTGATTCTGAGAATAGCAGAAACATAGGCTATAAAGGTGAGCCAGGGCATTTTGCTGTACAGTACAGGGAAGCTGAACATTTGTGGTGTCGTTCTTTAAGGGAGGCTGCTGATGGCTGCAAAGCCAGGGTTAGTGTGAACTCCGCAGAGCGCCAGTCTGGTGAGATGTCTAGCACATGCTAGCACTGGCACCTGCTCCATGCCAGGGCTGGCCTGCACAGAGGATACCACAAGCACAGCCTTTGTCTACCCTCAGGATGTTCCTGGTCCAGCTGGAATGGCGTATATTAAAATCCAGTGTAATCAATGACATCTTAGGCCAGGTGCCTTAGCCTAGACCTATGCTTAGCTTTCAAGTAACTGGAATGCTGCACGATAGAGTTAACTTTTGTTCCTAGCCAACTACTGATAGGAATCTAAAGCCCAGATACTTACCAGAACCCATCTTACTTGCTTCCTAACTCTTCTCACAACACCTATAAAGGGCTGATTCTACAGTGTGGTTTTTCAAATACCTCTCCTGCCGTTGAGAGCAGGAGTAAAAAATGCTGTCGTGTTTCCTCTGCCACATCTTCATTAAACCAACAAAATTGTGCAGGTGGGCAGAGACAGGTGTTCTCCCCCACCCCCTGATTTAGCTCATGGAGGGGGTCTCTGGAAGTCCCTCCACATCCATTAAAGACTTGTTTCCTGACATTCCTTGTGAGTTGTTCCTCACCTGGAAGATGTGGTGGAGGTGCCCAAGCTGCTGTCCCAGGCCTGGCCCCATTTCTGGGTTGCAGCCCTAACCTGTCTGACAGCTGTGACTCACAATGCCTCCCTGCCAGGCCTCCTGGGGTAGAGGTGGTGCAGACAGTGAAGTGTGTTCAGTTATGAGAAGTTTACAGAGCATTGACTGTGCTCCAGGCACTGTTCCGGGGGAGGGAAGGCGTTCAATCATAAAATCACATCCCTCATTTTGTTTAAATCTTTGTTGTTTTGATTTAGGTCCTTTTGAGACAGGATAGCCCAGGCTACCTTGTAGCCCAGGCTAGTAAGAATCCTGAGCTGGGCATGGTGGCGCACGCCTTTAATCCCAGCACTCAGGAGGCAAGTGGATTTCTGAGTTCGAGGCCAGCCTGGTCTACAAAGTGAGTTCCAGGACAGCCAGGGCTATACAGAGAAACCCTGTCTTGAACCCCCCCTCAAAAAAAAGAATCCTCCTGAGCCAGTCAGTGGCAGCAGGTGGGTTTCAAGAGTTCGAGGCCAGCCTGGTTCAGGACTGCCAGGGCTACACAGAGAAACCCTCTCTGGAAAAACAAAACAAAACAACAAAGGGATGTGCCTGCTTACTGCCTTAGCCTTCCAGCCGGATTAGAGTCATAAGTTTTTGGTTTGCATGTAGAAGGTGGGAATATGGGTAGTGTGACCTCTGGCCAAAAGTTAACCTAAGTATTTTCTTGATCACTCTTACTTGTTTACTTATTTATTTATAAACATAAAGACAGGGTATCTTTATGTTTATAAATGTATCTTTATGGAGTCCTGGCTGTCCTGGAACTAGCTCTGTAGACCAGGATGACCTCAGATTCACAGATATCCACCTGTTTCTGCCTTAGAGTGCTGAGATCAAAAGTGTGCACCAACCCGCCTGCTCTGCCACCTTATTTTTTGAGTCAGAGGCTCTCACTGAACCTGGAGCTAGCAGAGTCACAAGGCCAGCTGGCCAAATAAGCTGTGGGGATCTTCCTGTCTCTACCTCCACCTTTGCCAGGGAAGTGTCTTCTTGGAGTTGTAGTGACATTAGAGGTGAGAGAGTGGGAGCTCCCAGAGATGCTGTCTGTGAATGAGGTGAGGGTTGGGTACCACTCAACTTCTTGCCAGCTATGAAAGTCATGTGTTAGCCGGGTGTGGTGGCGCATGCCTTTAATCCCAGCACTTGGGAGGCAGAGGCAGGCGGATTTCTGAGTTGAGGCCAGCCTGGTCTACAAAGTGAGTTCCAGGACAGCCAGGGCTATACAGAGAAACCCTGTCTCGAAAAACCAAAAAAAAAAAAAAAAAAAAAAAAAGAGAGAAAAGTCATGTGTTATATTAATGAAGGTAGGGCAGAGGGATCTTACTCATTTCGTCTCTCCCTTAACTTCCAGACAGACATTGCTGTGCCCTGCAGATTGTGTGTGTGTGTGTGTGTGTGTGTGTGTGTGTGTGTGTGTCAGTGTCCTTGTGTCAGCAGTGGGGTTAGAGATGCAGGCTGCCACACTCACTCAATCCCATGAGAACTGGAGTTCTGCACTCAGGGTCTCAGGCTTGTGCAGCAGGCCCCTCCCTCACTGAGCCATCTCAGGCCCCTTACTTGGGTTTTTGGAGACCTGATCCCACTTTGTTAGCTTAAGCTGGCTCAAATCTCCTAGGCCTAAGTGATCCTCCTCCCATCTTAGTCTCCTGAGCAGCAGCTCCAGCCTATAGGCTTGTGGCACACAGTTGGCTTAAGCCAACGTTCTTGGCAATGGGGTGGATGGGAGGCGAGCATAAGGAGTCTGACATTGCTCTAGAATACATGTAGATTGCCCTCCAGGAATTTTCTTGCAACCTTAGCCCAGAGTGTAGCAATGGAAACTTTTGGGGGCAAATTGAGCCCAGGGCTTCCTGCATGGTATTTGTATACTGTTCCTGTAACTTTAAAAAAAATTTTTTTTTTTTTTTGGTTTTTCGAGACAGGGTTTCTCTTTATAGCCCTGGCTGTCCTGGAACTCACTTTGTAGACCAGGCTGGCCCTGAACTCAGAAATCTGCCTGCCTCTGCCTCCCGAGTGCTGGGATTAAAGGCGTGCGCCTTAAATCCTATTTTTAATGATGGTTCTTAAATGCTTTAACCTCCCTTGTAGCCCACCACCCACCAGAAGTAGTGGGAAAGAAAGGATTCGGGAGAAGTGGACCTGTTTAGAAAGGTTCGTTGGAGCCCCTCCCATCTGGGTTGTCTGGAAATCAGCAGTTCAGTTCACAGGTCAGCAGCGGCAGCTCGATCCACTCACAAACACTTCACAATACACCAGCAGTCTACTTTGGTAGAATGAGGATAGCAAACACAAATCGGGCATGACCTAGCAGAGACGGCCAGGCCTCAGCCTCTGCATGAGTCAGCAGGAGGGACCAAGAGGAACACCAGGAGTTCTTGGCTATGCCTCTCTCAGGGAAGTGAAGATCAGGGCAGACTCAAGACCCACAAGCATTGCACAACTAGCTCTGTAAGCAACCTAGCTAAGCCTCTGTCACTGTTGAGTCCTACTTATCTCCTCCAAACATCACGCGTCCTCCACAGGTCTTGCCTCAGCATGGGTCTTTCCTCAACAGACATCACTCTGCCAGTCAGCCCAAGGCCAGGGAAGTGGCAAGAAACTGCAACACACTACCTGAAGTTTTATGGTGCATTTCTCTCTATGGAGTCCCAACAAACGTAGCTCAGCTACACAGTGTGAGGCTAACAACAATACATGTATGTTGTTAGCAAAGAATCCATTACATGTCCTTTCATGTGCTTGGTTTAGGAGAACATTCTTTTACCTGTGTCTGCTTTAGCTAAATGTTCCTTCACGAGTCTGCCTTGGTCTTTTACCTTTGTCCACTTTGGGAAAACATTCCTTCACATATTTACCCCAGCAAAAACACCATCCAGCTGACTTTGCAAAGAACCCTTCAGTTGCCAAATCACTTTCCTACAGAGCTACCCCTACTGGAACCTTTAAATGGATATGCCCAGTGAAAGCAATGAGGGCCCTGGGGCTACTACACGGACAAGAGATTGCTGCTGGGCTTCAGAGCTTAATTCCAGAAAAACTGGTTTACAGAGTGAGCCCTACCCCACCCTGAGGGTTTATATGCAGTTAATGGTTGATAGGGTAGCCACTGGTTAATGTTCCAATGCTCCTGTAAATAAATTACCCATGTTCCTGTTAGCATTCCTAATGAAATTCTTTGATTTGTTTTGAGCTTGCACAGGTTCCAGGTCTCTTCTTTCCCCTCCCTTCCCCCAATACCAAATGCATACAGTGTGAAATTAGAAGAGAGGCTAGTTGGAAAGAGGAAGATGATTAGCGAACGTGATGGAGGAAGAGAGGGTAGGGGGGTAAATAAGATGGAAATACACTATTCAGTCAGGATGAAACCCTTGATGTATAATTGACACATACTACTGAAAAGCAGTAACCCAAATGCCAGGCATGGCGGGCCCCTAACTGTATTTCAGCACTTAGGAGGCTGAGGTCAGAGGATAACTCTTCAGTTCAAGGTCAGCCTGAGCCGGGCGTGGTGGCGCATGCCTTTAATCCCAGCACTCGGGAGGCAGAGGCAGGCGGATTTCTGAGTTCGAGGCCAGCCCGGAATACAGAGTGAGTTCCAGGACAGCCAGGGCTATACAGAGAAACCCTGTCTCAAAAAACCAAAAACAAAAAACAAGGTCAGCCTGAGCTACAGAGTGAGTTCTAGATCAGCCTGGGGTAGAGTTAGTCTGCCTTAAAAATGCAGGAGAGGGGGAGAGGGAAGAAGCTTGAAATAGCTTTTCTGTGTGGTCTCTCCTCTTGAGCCCCTCCCATCTTCCATCTTGCTGTCTGCCATGTTACATTGCAGCCAGGAAGACCTCATCAGGACCAGAAAATATCAGCACCATTTTTCTGGACCCTCCAGTTGTGAGCCAAAGGATTCTCTCTGTTTTTTTAAAAAGGATGCATGTATGTGTGTCTGTGGAGTTTATTCATATGAGTGCAGTACTCGAGGAGGCCAGAAGAGGGCATCAGATCCCTGCCTGAAATTACAGGTAATTGTGAGATGACCTTTGCTGTGCTGGAAATCAAACTCAGGTTCTCCACAAGATCTGCAAATCCTCTTCACAAAGCCCCATCTCATGTGTGGTAACAGAAAACAGAGTTGTACTGGGAGTTACTAGATAATCCCTCACAACATGGTGTCACACGGAAGGTCCTTGAGAAGCACAGTGTCTGATGAAAACTTCCAAGTGATTTATGAGGATTGTACTCTCAGGAAAAAAGATGGAAGGACAGGCTTAACACTAAAGGGAGACTGGTGTGAGTGGAGATGCCCTTCAGTCCGGTCCCATGGGTGACTCAGCAGAGACTAGACTGCATCAAGAGGAGAGCCACGGGGCTGGAGGGATGGCTCAGAAGTTAAGAGCACTGACTGCTCTTCCAGAGGTCCTGAGTTCAATTCCCAGCAACCACATGGTGGCTCACAACCATCTGTAATGGGATCTGATGCCCTCTTCTGGTGTGTCTGAAGACAGCTACAGTGTATCACATACATGAAACAAAAAATAATTCTTTAAGAGAGAGAGAGAAGCCGGGCGCGGTGGCCGGTGGCGCACGCCTTTAATCCCAGCACTCGGGAGGCAGAGGCAGGCGGATTTCTGAGTTCGAGGCCAGCCTGGTCTACAGAGTGAGTTCCAGGACAGCCAAGGCTATACAGAGAAACCCTGTCTTGAAAAAAACCAAAAAAAAAAAAAAAAAAAAAAAGAGAGAGAGACAGAGAGAGAGAGAGCCAGTCTTTGCCCCTTCTGTCAATTACTACCTGGGGGGTGGCTGTGAGTTGTCATCTGAGAACAAGCAGCAGTGGGATGCCACACTGTCAGTAGGAAAGGTCTAAGTCGAGGGGTGCAGAGATGATGGCTCAGCAGGTCACAGTGCTTGCTCTCTTCTACAGCACCCCAGTTTGGTTCTCTGGAACCCAGGTCAGGTGACTTGCAACTGCCTATAACTCCTGCTTCAGGGCATCAGATGTCTCTGCTTGACCTCCACGGGCATATATCCACAAGCACGCCCAGACGGTCCTGACTAGTTTTATGTCAGCTTGATACAAAGCTAGAATCCTTTGGGAAGAACTCTCAGTTGTGAAAACACCCCCATAGGATTGGTCTGTACACAAGTCTGTAGTCCACTTTCTAATTATTGATTCAGTCCACTATGGGTGGTGCAATCCCTGGACAGGTAGTCTGTCCAGGGTGCTATAAGAAGGCAGGCTGAGGACCAGAGAGATGGCTCAGCGGTTAAGAGCACCGACTACTCTTCTGAAGGTCCTGAGTTCAAATCCCAGCAATCACATGGTAGCTCACAACTATCTCATAATGAGATCTGATGCTCTCTTCTGGTGTGTCTGAAGACAGCTTATGCATAATAATAAATCTTTGGGCCCAAGTGAGCAGAGGTCCTGAGTTCAATTCCCAGCAACCACATGATGTCTCACAACCGTCTGTACAACTACAGTGTACTCATATACATAAAGTAAATAAAATAATCTTTAAAAAAAAGACAGCCTGAGCAGAGCAAACCAGGAAGGAACAAGCAGTATTTCTCCATGCCCTCTGCTTCAGCTCCTGCCTACAGGTTCCTGATAGGACTTCCCTGAATAATGAAGCTATAAAAGGAAATTAACCCTCTCCTCCCCAAGTTGCTCCTGCTCATGGTGTATTTATTTATTTATTTATCTATTTATTTATTTATTATCTATTTATGTTTCACTGTGTACCCCTGGCTGTTCTGGAACTCACTCTGTAGATCAGGCTGGCCTTGAACTCAGAAATCCATCTGCCTCTGCCTTCCAAGTGCTGGGATTAAAGGCGTGCGCCACCACTGCCCGACTCTACTTGACCTTTCTAATCTTGGATTCCTCTCAGGTCTTCCTAGTTAACTTACCCTCTGCATGCCCTAGGAGGGGAATGATCAAGTATAGCAGGTGGCAGTACTGCTTTCTGGAGGTTTCTTTAAGGGTTTTAAGTCTGGGTCTCTATAATATTATTAGCCTTGAACTTCTGGACTCAGCAGCCCTTGGGGACTATAAACTCACACGGTATCCACTCCGTCACAGTTTTATGGAGGTATAATTAACACAGTAAATGGCATGTCTAATGTACAATTTGTTATGTATGGATAATTTATGTGAGCTCATCTCCAAAAGCCTATGGTAATAAAACTATGGTAAAGGTTGACATTGCTTGCAGAAGTTACCTGTTCTCATCGATGTAGTTTACAGTCTATGGAATTTTTTTTTTTTTAGATTTATTTTGTTTATTATATGTAAGTACACTGTAGCTGTCTTCAGACACTCCAGAAGAGGGCGCCAGATCTCGTTACGGATGGTTGTGAGCCACCATGTGGATGCTGGGATTTGAACTTATCACCTTCGGAAGAGCAGTCGGGTGCTCTTACCCGCTGAGCCATCTCACCAGCCCCAGTCTATGGAATTTTATATACTAGAATTAGTCATTATGAACTCCTATGTCAGGGAGAGGTGGCAGTTAGCTTGTAGAGGATTTATTTTAAGGCATCCAGGTTGTATTGACAATTGATTGGTGGCTAGTATTCCGTCATGTGGATATACCACACAGTCTGTTCTTTTCTGTTAGAACTTTGGGATGTTTATTGTTTGGAGACAAGTACACATAAAACTTTAGCACACGTCTGAACCAGCCATTGCCTGGACTCCTCCCCTCTCCCCACCACTCCCCTGTTTCTCGAATTGATACAAGCATAGGGATGATGTGGTCACATGGAGGTGTGGTAGCACATCCTTAACACCAGTGACCCCAAGTGTCAGCTCCTCTAGGCCTGGCCAAAGCTTGGTAAAAATAAAAATTATTTTTCAGCCAGGCAGTGGTGGTGCACCCCTTTAATCCCAGCACTCGGGAGGCAGAGGCAGGCAGATTTCTGAGTTCGAGGCCAGCCTGGTCTACAAAGTGAGTTCCAGGACATCCAGGGCTCTACAGAGAAACTCTGTCTCGAAAAACAAAAAAAAAAAAAAAAAAAAAAAAAAAAA
>LR752312.1:21247-94152 GCA_902729485.2 Mus minutoides | reverse complement strand
TCATAGTCTCTGGTGTAATTCTAATAGTCCTCCTTTTATATGTTACTTGACCTTTTTCCCTTACTGCTTTTAATATTTTGTCTTTATTTAGTGCATTTGTTGTTCTCATTATTTTGTGTCAGGAGCAATTTCTTTTCTGTTCCAGTCTATTTGGAGTTCTTTAGGCTTCTTGTCTGTTCATGGGCATCTTTTTCTTTAGGTTTGGGAAATTTTCTTCTATAATTTAATTGAAGATCTTTGCTGGACATTTAATTTGAAAATCTTCATTCTCATCTACCTCTATTATCAGTAGGTTTGGTCAACTCATTTTATCCTGGATTTCCTGGATGTTTTGAGTTAAAATCTTTTGCATTTTCATTTACTTTGATTGTTGTGCCCATCTTCTCTATGTAGTCTTCTGGACCTGAGATTCTCTTGTATTCTGTTGCTGATGCTCACATTTGGTAATCTCTGCAGTTAGTTGTTATAGTTATCTCTGGCTGGATCCTGTTCCTCCTATGATACTATTAGCCTATGTAAGGTGTCCTGGGAGCCCAGCTCTCTTCTGAGTTTCAGTGGTCAGAGTGCTCTCTTCAGGCAAGCTCTCCTCTTGCAGAGAAGGTGTGCAGAGTTCTGGCATTCAGACTTGCCTCCTGGTTAAAGATGAATGCCCAAAACAGGGCCTGTCCCAGAAGATGTGTTTCCTCTGCAGTCTGCAAGCTCACCTGCACAGACTGGACTCTGAGGGACCCAAGACATAAGATGGTTCCCTCACTGGCTCTGGAGGTCAGGGCCCTCCCAGGTGGTCAAGGTGCCCTGATGTCTGGAGCCCCAAACAGGGGTCTGTCCCAGAAGCTGTGTGACTTCTGCCTGTCCCAAAAGGTGTGTGGGACCCAGGAGACAAGATGGCTTCCTCTCCTGCTCTTGGAGTCACAACCCTCCCAGTAGGCCACCTCTCCTCTGATGGGGAAGGTGCCTAGATATCTGCCACCCGAAATGGAGGTTTGTCCCAGAATCTGTGTGTTTTCTGCCTGTCCCAGGAGCTGTGTTGCTTCTGCAGTCTATTCGCTCACCCTCCCCAGTCTGCAAGCTGATCTGAAGAGACTGGTCTTAGAGGGCCCTATGTGACAAGATGGCTCCCTTACCTCCTGTGTGTGTTTCTTTAAAGTCAGGCCAACATATATCAAATTCAGCTTTCCCAGAGTGTATAGATACTTCAGGTGCTGAGTATTTCTGAGTGGGACTGCTTTTTTTTCCCCAATTTTTTTTATTAGGTATTTTCTTCATTTACATTTCAAATGCTATCTTGAAAATCCCCGCCTTTCGGTCCACACCTTTCCAGTGCAGGGCGCAAGGCCCGGGGGCTGTGCACCCAACCAGGTTTCTAGGGGGACTCTCCTAGCGATCTCGGGACCACTGGTGAGAGGAACACACATCTGTTCCAGTCCAGTCGTGTGGGACCTGAGTCTGCAGCCAGGAGATAGACAGGGGGGCAGCGGACCCCTTCTATTCCAGTCCACACCACTTCAGCTCAGGGCGCAAGGCCCGGGGGCTGTGCATCCGACCAGGTTTCCAGTGGGACTCTCCTAGGTATCTAGGGACCACTGGTGAGAGGTACACACATCTGTTCCAGTCCAATCACATGGGACCTGAGTCTGCAGCCAGGAGATAGACAGGGAGGCAGCGGACCCCTTCCATTCTGGTCCACACCGCTTCAGCGCCAGGCGCAGGGCCCGTGGGCTGCGCACCCACCCAGGTTTCTGGCAGGACTCTCTGGGCGATCTTGGTGAGTGAGCAAAGGGCTGAACAGGGCACCCGTTGGGACACAACCAGCTTTGGGCTCTAGACATCCAGGCTCCCTCCCCGCCTGAGGAAAGTTCTCAGCCCAGGAGGGCTTTCCCAGCTGGAACTTCTGAGAGAGCCATATTAGGTCCCAGGTTGCTCAGAGAGCAGTCTGTTCAAGTCAGCTCAGGAACTACAAAAGCTCCCACAGAGAACAGTCTGTGCAGGAGAGCTCACCTGGTGAGACTACTCTCACCACTGAGATTCAGGAGAGAGCTGGGCACCCAGGTCTGCTGACAGAGGCCAACAGAATCACAGGAGGAACAAGATCCAACCAGACACAACTATAACAACCAACTCCAGAGATTACCAGATGGCGATAGGCAGACGTAAGAACCTTAATAACAGAAACCAAGACCACTCACCTTCTTCAGAACCCAGCACTCCCACTTCAGCCAGTCCTGGATGCCCCAACACACCCGAAAAACAAGACTCGGATTTAAAATCATATCTCATGGTGCTGGTAGAGGACATGAAGAAGGACATGAAGAAGGACACTAATGACTCACTTAAAGAAATGCAGGAGAACAATGCTAAAGAGGTAAAAGTCCTTAAAGAGGAAACACTAAAATCCTTTAAAGAACTACAGGAAAACACAACCAAACATGTAATGGAATTCAAGAACTACAGGAAAACACAACCAAACATGTAATGGAATTCAATTATGAATATCTATCCAGGACCTAAAAACGGAAATAGAAATAATAAAGAAAACATTAAGTGAGACAACTTTGGAGCTAGAAACACTAGGAAAGAAATCAGGAACCATACATGTGAGCATCAGCAACAGAATACAAGAGATGGAAGAGAGAATCTCAGGTGCAGAAGATTCCATAGAGAACCTGGGCCCAACATTCAAAGAAAATGCAAAAAGCATAAAGATCCTAACTCAAAACACCCAGGAAATCCAGGACACAATGAGAAGACCAAACCTACGGATAATAGGAGTAGATGAGAAGGAAGACTATCAAACTAAAGGGCCAGCAAATATTTTCAACAAAATAATAGAAGAAAACTTCCCAAACCTAAACAAAGAGATGCCCATGAACATACAAGAAGCCTATAGAACACCAAATACACTGGACCAGAAAAGAAATTCCTCCCGACACACAATTATCAAAACAACAAATGTACTAAATAAAGATAGAATATTAAAAGCAGTAAGGGAAAAAGGTCAAGTAACATATAAAGGCAGGCCTATCAGAATTACACCAGATTTCTCACCTGAGACTATGAAAGCCAGAAGATTCTGGACAGATGATATGCAGACCCTAAAAGAACACAAATGCCAACCCAGGTTACTATATCCAGCAAAACTCTCAATTAACATAGATGGAGAAATCAAAGTATTCCATGATAAAACCAAATTCACACAATATCTTTCCATGAATCCAGCCCTTCAAAGGATAATAAAGGGAAACCACCAAAACAAGGACGGAAACTACACCCTAGAAAAAACTAAAAAGTAATCCTTCAACAATCCTAAAAGAAGACAGCCACAGGAACAGAATCCCAACCTTAACAGCAAAAATAACAGGAAGCAACAACTACTTTTCTTTAATCTCTCTTAATATCAATGGACTCAATTCCCCAATAAAAAGACATAGACTAATAGACTGGCTACACAAACAGGACCCAACATTTTGCTGCTTACAGGAAACGCACCTTAGGGAAAAAGACAGATACTACCTTAGGGTGAAAGGCTGGAAAACAGTCTTCCAAGCAAATGGTCCGAAGAAAAAAGCTGGAGTAGCCATTCTAATATTGGATAAAATTGACTTTCAACCCAAAGTTATAAAAAAGACAAGGAGGGGCATTTCAAACTCATAAAAGGTAAAATCAACCAAGATGAACTTTCAATTATGAATATCTATGCTCTGAATACAAGGGCAGCCACATTCATTAAAGAAACTGTAGTAAAGCTCAAAGCACATATTAAACCACCCACAATAATAGTGGGAGGCTTCAACTCCCCACTCTCAGCAATGGACAGATCCTGGAAACAGAAACTAAACAGAGACACAGGGACACTAACAGAAGTCATGAGACAAATGGATTTAACAGATATCTACAGAACATTTCATCCTAAAGCAAAAGGATATACTTTCTTCTTAGCGCCACATGGTACCTCTTCTAAATTGACCATATAATTGGTCACAAAACAGGCCTCCACAGATACAAAAATATTGAAATTATCCTAAGCATCCTATCTGACCACCATGGACTGAGGCTGATATTCAATAACAACATAAATAATAGAAAGCAAGCATTCTCATGGAAACTGAACAACACTCTACTCAATGATTCCTTAGTCAAGGATGAAATAAAGAAAGAAATTAAAGACTTTCTAGAGTTTAATGAAAATGAAGCCACAACGTACCCAAACTTGTGGGACACAATGAAGGCAGTCCTAAGAGGAAAACTCATTGCCCTGAGTGCCTCCAAAAAGAAATTAGAGAGAGCATACACTAGTAACTTGACAGCACACCTAGAAGCTCTAGAACGAAAGCAAGCAAACTCGCCTAAGAGGAGTAGAAGGCAGGAAATAATCAAACTCAGGGCAGCAATCAACGAAGTAGAAACAAAAAGAATTATTCAAAGAATTAACCAATCAAGGAGCTGGTTCTTTGAGAAAATCAACAAGATAGATAAACACTTAGCCAGACTCACTAGAGGGCACAGGGACAGTATCTTAATTAACAAAATCAGAAATGAAAAAGGAGACATAACAACAGAACCTGAGGAAATCCAAAACATCATCGGATCCTACTACAAAAGGCTATACTCAACAAAGCTAGAAAACCTGGAGGAAATGGACAATTTACTAGACAGATACTAGGTACCAAAGTTTAGCCAGGATCAGATTAAGGATCTAAACAGGCTCATTTCCCCTAAAGAAATAGAAGCAGTCATCAATAGTCTCCCAACCAAAAAAAAGCCCAGGACAAGATGGGTTTAGTGCAGAGTTCTATCAGACCTTCAAAGAAGACCTAATTCCAACTCTCCTCAAACTATTCCACGAAATAGAGACAGAAGGTACTTTACCCAATACATTCTATGAAGCCACAGTTACTCTGATACCTAAACCACACAAAGATCCAACAAAGAAAGAGAACTTCAGACCAATTTCCCTCATGAATATCCATGCAAAAATACTCAATAAAATCCTCGCAAACCGCATCAAGAACACATCAAAAAGACCATCCATCATGACCAAGTAGGCTTCATCCCAGGAATGCAGGGATGTTTTAATATACAGAAATCCATCACCGTAATCCGCTATATAAACAAACTCAAGGACAAAACCAACATGATCATCTCATTAGATGCTAAAAAAGCATTTGACGAAATCCAACACCCTTCCATGATAAGTCTTGGAAAGATCAGGAATCCAAGGCCCATACCTAAACATAATAAAAGCAATTCATAGCAAACCAGTAGCCAACATCAAACTGAATGAAGAGAAGCTGGAAGCAATCCCATTAAGATCAGGGACTAGACAAGGCTGCCCACTTTCTCCCTACCTATTCAATATAGTACTTGAAGTCCTATCCAGAGCAATTCGACAACAAAAGGAGATCAAGGGGATACAAATTGGAAAGGAAGAAGTTAAAATATCACTGTTTGCAGATGATATGATAGTATATATTCGGGATCCTAAAAATTCTACCAAAGAACTCCTAAACCTGATAAACAGCTTCAGTGCAGTAGCTGGATATAAAATTAACTCAAACAAATCAATGGCCTTTGTCTACACAAAGGATAAGAGGGCTGAGAAAGAAATTAGGGAAACAACACCCTTCGCAATAGTCACAAATACTATAAAATACCTTGGTGTGACTTTAAATAAGGAAGTGAAAGACCTGTATGACAAGAACTTCAGGTCTCTGATGAAAGAAATTGAAGAAGATCTCAGAAGATGGAAAGATCTCCCATGCTCATGGATTGGCAGGATTAATATAGTCAAAATGGCTATCCTGCCGAAAGCAATCTACAGATTCAATGCAGTCCCCATCAAAATAGCAACTCAATTCTTCACTGAGATAGAAAGGGCAATTTGCAAATTCATCTGGAAAAATAAAAAACCTAGGATAGCAAAAACTATTCTGAACAATAAAAGAACCTCTGGGGGAATCACCATGCCTGACATTAAGCTGTTCTACAGAGCAATTGTGATAAAAACTGCATGGTACTGGTACAGCAACAGACAGATAGATCAATGGAATAGAATTGAAGACCCAGATATGAACCCACACACCTATGATCACTTGATCTTTGACAAGGGAGCTAAAACCATCCAGTGGAAAAAGAACAGCATTTTCAACAAATGGTGCTGGCACAACTGGCGGTTATCATGTAGAAGAATGCGAATTGACCCATTCTTATCCCCTTGTACAAAGCTTAATCTAAGTGGATCAAAGACCTCCACATAAAACCAGAGACACTGAATTTTATAGAGGAGAAAGTTGGGAAAACCCTCGAAGATATGTGCACAGGGGAAAGATTCCTAAACAGAACTGCAATGGCCTGTGCGGTCAGATCAAGAATTGACAAATGGGACCTTATGAAATTACAAAGCTTCTGTAAGGCAAAAGACACAGTCAGTAAGACAAAAAGGCCACCAACAGATTGGGAAAGGATTTTTTTTTTTTTGGGATCTTTATCTTTCCTTTCCTCTTCTCTATCCTTCCTACTTAGGTAAAAGGAAGGGGGTTGCAAAGAAAAGGAGGGGATAGAGTAATGTTATAAGAAAGGAGAGATAGCTCAGTGGTTAGGAGCACTGACTGCTCTTCCGAAGGAAGGATTTTTACTAATTCTAAATCTGATAGGGGACTAATATCCAACATCTACAACGAGCTAAAGAAGCTAGACTCCAGAAAAACGAATAACCCCATTAAAAAATGGGGTACAGAGCTAAACAAAGAATTCTCAACTGAGGAATTCCGAATGGCTGAGAAACATCTGAAAAAATGTCCAACATCCTTAATCATCAGAGAAATGCAAATCAAAACAACCCTGAGATTCCACCTCACACCAGTCAGAATGTCTAAGATCAAAAATTCAGGGGACAGCAGATGCTGGCGAGGATGTGGAGAAAGAGGAGCACTCCTCCATTGCTGGTGGGAATGCAAGCTTGTACAACCACTCTGGAAGTCAGTCTGGCGTTATCTCAGAAAATTGGACATAGTACTACCAGAGGATCCAGCAATACCTCTACTGGGCATATACCCAGAAGATGTTCCAACTGGTAACAAGGACACATGTTCCACTATGTTCATAGCAGCCTTATTTATAATAGCCAGAAGCTGGAAAGAACCCAGATGTCCCTCAACAGAGGAATGGATACAGAAAATGTGGTACAGTCTGACATTAATATATCTAATCTTGTTTGTATTAGCTTCTTGCTGTGGAGTTGCATCTCCACCCCTAGTAGAGAAGTTTTAAGTATACACAGAAACACACACACACACACACACACACACACACACACACACCCACCAAATAACATGTGTCCTGCACCGGTCTTGCCTTAGTAGAAGCATCTGCCTCAACTGAAATCACTCTGCCATAATAAGAAATATAAATATAAGCATATGAATAACAAATATTAATATACATATATATGTATCTTTACATTATTTATATCTCATCTGTGTGCTCAAGCATGAGAATGAAATATGTATAGGATATTTCCTTCTGCCATGAACTTTTGATTCCAAGATATGTTTGAAATATACTAACTATAAGTTAGAGGAGAACTAACTGTGAGTAGTTCTTATTATAGTTCAATATTTAAGCTTAATGACAGAGTCTATCTCACTTTTCCTATTAGAAGAGTCTATATAGATTGGAGAAGTGTATGTGTATTTAGAAGCATATTGGCAGGGAACGGAGTCTATCTCATTTACCTATTAGAAGTGTCTATATATATTGGAGAAGTGTATGAGTATGTATAAGCATCTGGGCAGGGGAGGGGCATTCCCAGAACACCTACAAGAAAAGGCAGTAAGAAAAACCCTCACATCCTGATAGGAACAATAGGTCCTCTGATTCTTGCTACCAAGTTGTTTCAGCTGATTTCTCTGATGTAGCCATCCACCTAAGCATGGGACTTTTGTCAGAATCTCTGCTCTTGTGTAGTAGGTCTAATTTTAGTGCCTAATCTTCTCTGTGTCTCTAGATCAAACACAGGAACATTTTTTTTTCATGAAAAGATGACAAGAAGATATTTACTTAAAGACTCATATTATGGAATGAAGCTCATCTCTATGTTTGTAAAGGAAGTAGACAAACAGTAAACTCTTAATCTGCTTTCTTATTACATGGGGATTATTGATGGCATGTCCTCAATCTACTTTATTCTCAAGGTCCCCTGTAACTTTATTTTTTTTCAAACCCTTATTTTTCATGATGGTTCTTAAATGTGTTAAGATCCCTTTTATTACACCACCTATCTGAAGTAGTGAAGAAGAAAGGATACTGGCAAAGTGGAGCTATTTACCAATGGTTTTTGGAGCAATTCCCATCTGTGTTGTTTTGAAATCCACAATACAGTACACAAGGTTAGCAGTGGCTGCTCAATCCACTTTCAAGCACATCAAGGATGCAATAGTAGACCAGTTTGATAAAGTCAGGATAGTAAACAGGAATCCGCAGCAGTGGTACTACCTAGCAGAGACAGACAGGCCTCATCCACATCAGGAGTCAGCAGGAGGCACCAGCAGGAATGCCAGGAGTTCCCAGCACTCAGGGAAATGAAGATCACTGAAGCCTTGAGACCAACAAGAGTTGCACAGCTAGCTCTATCAGCAAGCCTCTCTCAGCCCCCATCACTGTCCATCAAGTCTTATTTATACCCTACAAATATCATGTTTCCTCCACAGGTCTTGCCTGAACATATGGTGAACACTTGCTGACATCAATACCCTGATTAGCCCCAGTCCACAGAAGCTGCAAAATAGTCAGAGCACACCACCACTTTTTGGTTCATTTTCCTCTATGGAGCCCCAACAAATGGAGGTAAACTATGCCATGTAAGGTGGACCAATACATCTGTATTGTTAGCAAAGAATCATTCATCACATGGCCTTTCACATGCTTGCTTTAGCAGAACATCCTTTCTCCTGTGTCTGCTTCAGGAAAATGTTCCTTCCAGAGTCTTCCTCAGTGTTTTACCTATGTTTTCCCCAGCCAAACACCTTCCAAAGCAACTGATTTTCCAAAGAACCCTCAAGTTTTCACATCAGTCCCCTCTAGAAAATCAGTAGTATATGTACTTCGTTAAGATTTGGTGTTAGCATCCTAAGCTGTTTACAGCTAGCCCATGAATCCAGTGATGATGTTATCCCTAGTCAACAAGGACCCTACTGTTTCTGTTTCCATGGCAACCACTGCATACTCCCTCTGCATGTCTCACCTGCATTACCTGTGGATGTCATTACCTGGTTCACTTACTTCAAGGCCCAGATAAAAGTCAGAGTCTCCAACCCATCTTTCTCTTTCTCTTCTTCATTTCTTCCCCATTTTCTTTCATTTTTTTTTATTGTTAGATATTTTCTTCATTTACATTTCACATGTCATCCTGAATGTCTCCTAAACCCTCTCCCATCCCCCACACTGCTCCCCTACCCACCCACTCCCACATATTGGCCATGGCATTTCCCTGTACTGGAACATATAAAGTTTGCATGACCAATATATATATACTCATATATCCAAGATAAAAATAAATGTGATGGCAGATGAGAATAGAATACTTGCTACTAGATTTTGGCAATATGAAGTAATGCTGAGGGAAGTTTGGTCAATAGGTACAGAATTACATTTAGGTAGGAGCAATGAGTTTTGGTGGATTATTACACAACAACATGGTTGTAAATAATAATGGATTATGTCTTTCAAAACACTTTGTACAGTAGAATTTAGGTTGTTTCACCATAACAAAAATATAAATACCTGAGGTGACAGATATGATACTTTCCCAACTTAATCATTTCACAATATGCACATACATGCATAAACCCTTTCTAATAAGCATCTAGAATTTTCACCAGTAGAATTGGTCATGTTAAAAACAATGAAACCTTGCATTTTACAAGAAAAATTCTCCCCATATTGTAAATGGGGAAGGAAGGATATATGAGCTCATTGCATCCAGGATCAAGAATTTGCAACAGGGAGAGGTGTTGGATAAACTCTGGAGACAATGACAAGGGAGGCTTTTTGCTATGTGAACTAGAGAAGAGGCCTTGGAGAATGTTAGTAGAGAAGTTGACCAATGAGACTGTGTCATGTGTTTGCTGATTGACACTTACTGGAATTATGCTAACTGTTCCTGAAAACAGAGAACCTATATCCTCAGATAATTACGTTTCAGAGGGATGACCCATGTTGTCTTAATTATTAAATTTATTTTGCCCAGGTCACCAGTGCCTTATTTTAAGACTAAAATGTCTGTGGAATATGATAAGTGCCTAATGTTTGCAATGCTGTAACTGGAATTCTGTAGTATTTGAGTCTAAAAGAGTTGTAATGGCTAGAGTTATACTTTCTATCCTAGCTCAATCAGTGGAGCTAGTCTCTGTCATGGTTGCTATAATCTAGCAATCATGATGCTTCTAGCATCCTTTCTTCCTCAAAGTGTGATAGGGTATTCAATTCTCCTAGCATGGGCCCATTGCTATTGAATTCCCACTAGTATGTCTTCTGTGAACGTACACCATCTGTGCTACTAAACCTGCAATCTAGAGGTCACCACCACCGCTGTCCTTTCACCAGGACATGGTTTTTCCCTGAAGGAGTGTGTGATGATTTAGAGCCTGACTCTTAGCACCCTGTACCATCACTGGAGTCCCCTGCTTCAACAACTGTCTATCAACTTCTTTATTTATCTCTTCCTCTTCCAAGCTGCATTAATCCCTTCAAAGCTGTAGGGTAAGTCACTTGAGTGTGCCTGTAGAACACATTGCAGTCATTAGATATGTATAATTTCTGTATATGAAGACATTTTCTGTATAGAAACTATATTTTGTCCTATATGACTGTAGACACTGCAGATTACATGCAGATCATAGTGTGGGATGCCCTGCTTTTCATCGTACCCATTCTGTCTCTGAATAACTTTTTCTAATATTGATAAAGTTGTCTCCACAGAGCCCAAAATAACTCACAGCTTAGAAGCCAGAGGCATTATTAAAGTCTGGTTTTTAAAACTTCAACACTTTTTAAGGATACAGTAGCTCCCTAAAAAATCATTTTAGAGCTGTGTAAACCTGAAACCCAAAGGTTAGTTTGTGTTAACATATAGGCAATATCTTTGAGAGTGAGTCAAGGCTACCTAAAGGCAGAATCAATAGTCAGGAGCAGCATATGTGAGGATCATGAGCATTCTGAGCTTTCTATAAATTTTGTGTCTGAACCTGGAGTCATCCTTAAATTTATATTAATTGGAGCCAGTATTTTGCAAGTAAATTATTCATTCATCTGCAAACGTTTCCTTGAAGGCCCTGGTACTTTATATACAGAATCTTGACTGAGTCTTGTAGCAAACATTGAAAGAATGTAAACACACAGGAAGCAAATTGCGAACAATTTATTGAGAAGTGGTCATCAGGCCCCAGCATCAGTGGCCTCAGAGCCCATGATATTCTTGTCCTCTGCGGTCTTCATGTTCAGCGGCAGCAGAGCGTGTACATTAAATGACCCTTTCTGCAGGTCCCATTCATGCGTTCTCTTCTTTTGCAGCCTCTTGTTCTACAATAGCATACCAGGTCTCTCAATGCTGGAGACACAAAAAGAATTAGGCATTAAGTTTCAAAGTTGGCAGCCTGTAATACTATGTGATCCTATGGGGATATGATACAGTATGAATGTGCTGTGTTGGCTACAGTGCAGCATGGACAACCAACAATGCACTTCAGGCATGTTGGCCATGCACTTGAGAGCCATTCTGATGTGTCTTTTATTTCTGTGTTCTTTTTGTCACTGTGTAGACACTTTGGTATACTCTGAAATCGATTCAAAGTTTGTTTAAACAAAGAAAAATTTCTACTAATACCCAAGAGTAGTCCTGTTCTAGAAGCATCTACTCAGAGTATTGGAGCACTCTTATTGTTGAAATTCCCATGTGTATCTTCTTACAGTAAAAGCCTTATGAGAAAGAAATTCAATTAGAGTTACTTTACTCTCTTTACTGTTATGAATATAAAAGGAATTAAAATAGAGTTGCCAAGGGAGCCACATTACTCTACCAGAATTGTAGGGCTTATCTTCATCCCTCCCTCAGGAGACTGCAAGCGTCCATCACACTGGGCATCAGTACTCACATTCTTCTTGAAGAGAAGAGCCTTCTGAGTCTCCAAAGGAGACAGACACAGCCTGGTCCTCTTCCCCTGGCTGCTCCTCAGTTTTAGTCTCTTCATCTGTGTTTTGGATAGGATCAGCCTGGACCTGGAAGGCCAGCAGGACAAGGGCAGAGAGAAGTACAAGTGTCTTCATGGCTAAGAGTCACCTGGAGGATTGCTGAGCAGGAGCCCAATGAATGGAGAGTAAGGACCCAATCTTCATTTATAGGGCAGAGAAAGGTCCACACTTAGAGAAGGCACTCTTTGATGGGAACTGGAAGAGCCTGTTACCTTTCATGTTTCTTTGATGTTCCTCTGTCCTCAAGGCTACCATCATGATGTTGTTCTGTGTTTTCAGTGACACCACCCTTCCTACTGATAATGATGAAGGAGCCTTGCTATCTTCCCCTGTTTCCCATCTGCTTGAGTATTTACCTCTCAGTGGTCAGGGAAGAAAAGAGCTGGGCACTGCCTAATTTAATAATCGCATGGAACAAAGGATTTTTATGTTTTGGACTTGTAGCCCCTGCTTCTCAGAAAGTCTGGATCAGACCTTGACCAGGTGGACTGGAGAGTCAGTTCTTAGCATGTTTCAGGTATTATTAATTATCCTCATGAGGTTTAACTTCATGAACTCCCTACTTGGTGCCTTTATAGAGAAAGTAAGATGGCCTTATTGTGTCCCTAGTGAATTGAGTTTAAGAGACAGAGTTTGTCAGAATGAAGCTAGAGTGAGTTGTTCTGTAGAAGCCAAAGTGGCAGAACACATTGCACAAGAGTGTGGTCCAGGAGCATCTCCATACTTGGGACCCTGTACTGGCTAGTTTTGTGTCAACTTGACACAGCTGGAGTTATCACAATAAAAGGAGTTTCATTTGGGGAAGTGCATCCATGAGATCCAGCTGTGGGGTATTTTGTCAATTAGTGATCAAGGGGGAATGGCCCCTTGTGGGTGGGACCATCTCTGGGCTGGCAGTCTTGGGTTCTATAAGAGAGCATGCTGAGCAAGCCAGGGGAAGCAAGCCAGTAAAGAACATCCATCCCTCTATGGCTTCTGCATCAGCTCCTGCCTTCTGACCTGCTTGTGTTACAGTCCTGACTTCTTTGGTGATGAACAGCAGTATGGAAGTGTAAGCCAAATAAACCATTTCCTCCCCAACTTGCTTCTTGGTCATGATGTTTGTGCAGGAATAGAAACCCTGACTGAGACAGACCCTCAAGCCATGTGGCATTCCACATGTTTGAGATTCTGCAATGTTTTAACTTTCAGAAAATGAGTACTGATATACAAGAAAAGACATCTACAATGTAGAAAAGTTCATAAGCTAGTACCCAATCTTAAGATGTGTCATCACATCATACATGACCTCTGTTCTGTATGTGTTTCATCCCATTTCTCACAGTACATACACACCTAAAGTTACAGAACTTCCTGCTGTTCTCAGTCACTGTATGGAGTCGCCCTGTCACAAGGGCAAGCAAATACTTAGGTGTTAATTAATACTATTCATTTGTTAAAATATTTCTATATACAGTTCTGTACAATAGTTAGCTAAGGAGCGACAATAGTATTTTACACAAATATTAAGCTGCACCCCCTCACACACACAAATGCACGCACCCACACACACACACTATATATATATATATATATATATATATATATATATATATATATATATATATGGACATGACCTTTGAATACATCTGTAGACTTTGATTTATGAGTTAAGAATCCCATCTTATATTTCAGACACATTATTGTCTTTCCTGATAGTCACAGAGTGGATCTCAGTAGCACTTTCTAAAATATGTATGCTCAAAAAGCCACCATGCTCATGTGAAGGATTTTTATTACTTATTTTCACATTGTACCCTTCCTACCTGTGTCCAGTACAGAACTGATCATTGAAATCCCAGAGAATGCTGAACCAGCACAATATATCCTTAGAGAAAATTACCCTGGTTAGGTGCAGCAATCAAAGTTTGGTCTGCACCATCTTTTCATTTTCTTATTGTTTATGTTCTCTTTTTTTTTTCTTCCCAAACCTTGGTATCATCACCTATCTCACTTGAGGAAAGACACCTATTCATGGACACCAGAGAAGGTATTGACCAGAATCCTCTGTCTGTGGAATTTCAGGCAGTTATTTACATACTACTAGGTTTATTGAGCCTTGGGGGAAAAGCAGTTTTTTACTTTGTAAGTTGATTGTTTCTTGGAATTTTACGATTTTACTGCAGATTAATACAAGTACTATAATGTTTTTCTTATATTCCTCATCCCAATCTGATAAATAAAATTGATACTTCAGTACTATAAGAGTACATTTTTCTCATGCTTTGACACAAGAAATGTGTGCACTTGTGTTTGGTCAAATGTTCCACTGAGAGAGTGGTTGGCACATTTTTTTCTACATTTTTAATGAAAGATGTACTTATTTTTGTTTTACAAGTGATTTGCCAGACTGTATGAATGTGGGTGCCTATTGTCTTGGAGAGCAGGGTAGAGAGCCCAGTCCCCTAGAACTGGCAGTCCAGAATGCTATGAGCTGCTATGTGGGTGTTAGAACTGAACATAGATCTTTTAAAGAGCACCCAGTACTCTCTACCTCTGAGCCATTTTTCCAGCCTCACATTTTCTATAATTAATCTTTAGCTGCTCTTCAAAAGGTCTG
The DNA here is from genome assembly GCA_902729485.2 of Mus minutoides. NCBI lineage: Eukaryota > Metazoa > Chordata > Mammalia > Rodentia > Muridae > Mus > Mus minutoides. The sequence goes on along the minus strand of LR752312.1, from coordinate 79,310 downwards.
AAAATTGTCCCTTGGTAGAATATGTTAAAAAGCTTAAAAATTAGCCTTTTTCTTTGTTCAGTTTTGTTTGCTGTTCCAAACAACCTGACATTTAATTTTCTTTCATAATATTTTCGAGTTTTCTTTCTTTCAATTTAAATCTGTAAAACTCAAGCCTGTGTGTTTTAGTTACATTAGAAAATTCCTACCACATTCTGTGTTTGAGAGAACGTTACATTTCTTACACACCCATTGCCAAAACTGAGGAAGTTCAACCTGCTCATGGAGGGTGTTCAGGATCTTTAATGTTACCCCATATGATATCACATGTGAATGCCAAAGCAGACATTGGAAAATAGGGCTGTGGAAGAAACAGTTGGGCCAGAGACACTGAAGTGATGATGGAAAAATCAAGGAGATCTTTGTTGTCCATTGCTATTTCTCCTTGTACTAAATCATGTCCAAGCATCATCATGTATTCAAATATGTTCTCCAAAGAATGGAAGTTAACCTTCAGTGGACTCTGAAACCTCAGATTTTGCACATTACACACTTGTGCACATGGGAGGGCAAAGGCTTTTCTTTCCTCAGAGGCATTAGGAGTCTGCTGATTCTCAGGAGCTGCTGAGTAAGATGGGTTACAGCTTGAGAATTTGCTGTTTCTTTTGCTTTCCTGCAATGCATCCTGGACTCTAAGACAGGTGGAGTGTTCATTTCTGTATGTGTTTTCCATCACAAGCCAGAGTGCAAAAACTCAACAGAACTCGAAGTTACCCTTAATAATCTACTCTATTTCTGTAGTAGGGAACACATATGTGAGTTATTACTTGTGATAACTGGCAAAAACAACAACAACAACAACAACAACAACAACAACAACAAAAAACCTTTCTTCGGATATTTCTAGAGATTAAGGGTTATTTATTGATGATCTCACATCAAATCTCAAAGGAGATAATTAGCAGAGGCAGAGACAAAAGAGAAGCAATAGAGAGACCATCTTTCAAGAGATGTCTTTCAGCCTTGGGGTCCTATCAAGTTCTAAGCAGGTAACACAAATAATCCCAATAAATGACAGAAGGCATTATTCTAAAACTCAGAAGTTAAAGTGGCATATGGGATAGTGGTAAAGCACAAAATATCTGGCCACAGCCCTGTTGCCTAATCTTTAGTGTCTTCTGAGTATGGCAATTAACCTCTTCAAAGTTCCTTTACAAACCCACAAAACATTGCTCAGTGAACGTGGCCATTTTATTGGGTTATTGTGGAAACACATTTGAATATAAATATATATGTATTTGGTTTCAGACCCTGGGACAAATGACTTGCTGCATATTTTATATACAAAAGTTAAAATTGACTTCAGATTCTCCCAGCATCCTCAGTCCCTCCCTGGCATAACCTGCCCCCAACCTTGAACTTTCCGGCCTGTGGGTGAGCTTCCTTTCCCCCAGAGGCTCTTCCCTATATAACCCAAATAGTTTTTGTTCTCTCTCTCTTTCTCTCTCTGTCCCTTTCTCATCCTTTTCTCTCTTTCTGTTTCCATACTCAACTCCCTCTCACTTTCCCCACAGTGAAGGGGAGAAGATTATATATTACATACAGGTAATATGTATATATATATATATATATATATATATATATATATATATATATATATATATATATAATTTCTTCAGTATTTTTTTCTCATGTTTGGTCAAGCATGAGAACCCAAATATGTATAGGAGATTTCCTTCTGCCATAAACTTGATTTCAAGATTTTCTTAAAATGTACTGACTATAAGTTAGAGGAGAACAAACTGTGAGTAGTTAATATTATATTTTAATATTTACGTTTAACCAGAGAGTCTATTTTACCCTATTAGAAGAAATTGTAGACATTGGAGAATTTTATGAGTGTATATCAGCATATGGCCAGGGATTGTGAGTTCCAGGAATACCTACAAGAAAAGCAGTAAGAAAAGTCCTCACATCCTGGAGATGTAGAGGAAAAATAGTTCTTATGTTTCTTACTTCCTACCAGTCAAATTGTTCTATCTGCATGCTCTGATGTAGCCAGCACAGCAAACCCATCATTCTCAGCATTGGACTTCTGTCAGATTCTCTGTTATTGAGTAGTAGGCCTGATTTTAGTGCCTAATGTTCTCTGTGTCTCTAGGTCCACCACTGGAACATTTCATCATAAAAAGGGATCCACCAGAAGACAGTGACTAAATGACTTGTATTACAGGATAAAGCTCACCTCTATGTTTTGTAAAGGAAGTAGACAAACAGTAAACTCGTAATCTGCTTTCTTATTACATGGGAAATTTTAAGACTGTTTTTTTCAATTTGTTTTCTTCTCAAGTTACCCTATGACTTCTATTTTTTTCAACTATTATTTTTAATGACGGTACTTAAATGATTTAACCTCTATTTTAGCGCAGCACACACCAGATGTAGTGGAAAAGAAAGGATGTGGGGATGGGCTTATTTAGCAATGGTAGTTTGGAGCAACTTCCATCTGTGTTGTCTGGAAAGAGGCATTTCAGTTTACAGGTTAGCAGCTGCAGATCGATCCACTGGAAAACACTTCACTGATATACCAGAAGTCCCAATTTGATAGTCAGGATAGCAAGCAGGAATCAGCAGCAATGGCACTACCTAGCAGAGACTGCCAGGCCTTATCCTCAGCAAGAGTCAGCAGGAGGGGCCAGCAGAAATGCTGGGAGAAGTTTTCAGCTGTGCCTCTCTCAGGGAGGAGAAAATTAGTGATGACTCTAGACCAACAAAAGTTGCACAGCTCTATCAGCAAGCCTACCTCAGACTTCATGACTGTCTACTGAGTCCTATTTATACCCTCCAATCACACTGTGTCCTCCATGGGTCTTGCCTGAGCATGTGTCTTATATAAGCTGGAGCACCTGTCTCAGCTGACATCACTATGCCAATTTGCCCCAGTCCCTCAGTCCACAGAAGCTGCAAAAAGTCAGAGCACACAACCAGAATTTTTTTTTTTTTTTTTGGTGCTTTTCTCCCTATGGAGTCTCAGCAAATATAGGTCAACTACACCATGTATTATGGACTAATACATATGTGTTGTTAGCAAAAAAATCATTCATCACATGTCCTTTCATTTGCTTGCTTTAGCAAACATCCTTTCTCCTATGTCTGCTTCAGGAAAATATTCCTTTACATCTCTGTCTTAGCATTTTACCTGTGTCCACTTCAGATCAACGTTCCCTCATATGTTTGCCCCAGGAAAACACCATCAAACAAAACTGAGTTTAAAGAACCCTTATGTTTCCAATTCAGTGCCCTCTAGAAAATCCTTACTATATGTACTACATTAATATTTGGTGATAGCATCAAAAGCTGTTTACACCTAGGACATGAATCCAGTGATGATGTTATACCTAGTTGACAAGGACCCTCATGCTCTGTTGCCATAGAAACCACTGCACACTCACTCTGCAAGCCTCAACCCCATCACCAGTGCATATCATTGCCTGGGACATCTCCTTCAAGGACTGGATAAAAGACAGAGACTCTGGCTCATCTTTCTCTTTTTCTTCTTCACTTCTGTCCCCCACCCCCCCTTTTTTGACAGGTTTTCTCTGTATAGCCCTGGCTGTCCTGGAACTCTGTAGACCAGGCTGGCCTGGAACTCAGAAATCTGCCTGCCTCTGCCTCCCGTCTCCTGAGTGCTGGGATAAAAGGCGTGCACCACCACGCCTGACCCTTCTTTCCCCCTTTTAAGAAGCATCCTGTAATCTCTGCTCTCACTGAAGTTCTTTGGGTTCCATATTTTCCTCATTCCCCTTCAAGTCTAGCTGGATTGCAAAGTTAAGTTTATGATTATGAATAAAAACTAAATAAGAAATGTTAAAAAAAAAAAGAAGCGTGTGGATACTTCATTCCTCCTTTGAATAGGAAAAAAAATACCCATGAAAGGAGTTACAGAGACAAAGTTTAGAGCTAAGATGAAAGGATGGATCATACAGAGACTAACCTAACAGGGGATCCATCCCATAATCAGTCACTAAACTCAGACACTATTGCATAGGACAGCAAGTGTTTACTGAAGGGACCCTGATATAGCTGTCTCCCACAGAAGTGGATGCTCACAGTCATCCATAAGATGGAGCATGGGGCCCACATTGGAGAAGCTAGGGATAGAACCCCAGGAGCTGAAGGGGTCTGCAACCCTAGAAGAGGAACAACAATATGAACTAACCAGAACCCCCAGAACTTGTGTCTCTAGCTCCATATGTAGCAGAAGATGGCCTAGTTGGCCATCACTGGGAGGAGAGGCCCCTTGGTATTGCAACCTTTATATACCCCAATACAGGGGAATGCCAGGGCCAAGAAGTGGGAATGGGTGGGTAGGGGAACAGGGCGGGGGAGAGGGGAAGGGAACTTTAAGGATAGCATTTGAAATGTAAACTAAGAAAATATCTAATAAAAAATATAAAAAAAAAAAAAGAAAAGAAAAAGAAGGACCTCTTTCATGTGAACTGTTCTGGCTTGGCCTTATCAAAGCAGTTTAAAACTAACACTTGGTATATACCTTTATGAAGACTCTTGGATTTGAAAATAAGAATCTTACCATTTCAAAACTTTAAAAAAAAAATAAATAAAGCTAGCTCACAGTGATATGGACTCAGAAAACACTGAAAGACCATGGACTCACTTTAAATTGTAATTAATTGAAGTTTTATTTCAAGATGCAGCTGTCCTCAGTTTCCATGGTTGGATTTGCAACTGACACCCAGGTAAAAGGGGAGTGCCCTTTAATTGTCAAAGACCACAGTGCTCCCTTTTGGAGTTCCTTTAGGTGTGGGATAACATCTGTTGTCTCTTGCATTCCTGGAATTCCTTGTATTATCTTAGGCTCTGGTTGCTCTCAGAACTCTAGAAGATTGGAAACTAATCATTGATTCCTGATGAGGTACAAGTTGACACTGAGTCTCTAGGGCTGCCCTACACCAGAGACTTTCCCCTATGTAATCTAGAAATGTTCTCTCCTCTTTCCTCTTCTCTCTCTCTGCATGCAGGCTTTCTCTCTTTCTCTGGGCTTTCCCCTCTCTCTTTGCTCCACTTGGTGACTTCCTTCCTTGGGACCAGGACACTCAACTTTCCCTAGAGTAGTTTCTTAATAATAATACTTGTTTATACATTTGTTTGTAATTTATGTTTATAAGTTGTCCCAAATTAGTAGCTTTTACAACATTAGTATTTTACAAGTTTAATGTTGAGCAATTTTATTAATTTAATTTAACTTATTTCATTGTATATTTTACTTGCTCACATTTCAATTGTTATCCCTTTTCCTGGTTTCCCTTCTTCAACACCCTATCCCATCCCCTCTTACCTTGCTTCTATGAGGATGCTCCACACCCACCTACCCACTGCCTCCTCAATCCACTAGCATTCCTCTACACTGGGGCATCAAGCTTTCATAGGGCCAAAGGTCTGCCCTCCCATTGATGCCAGATAAGAATCCTTAGTCTCCTTCAGTCCTTCCCCTAACTCCTCCTTTGGAAACCCTGTGTTCAGTCTAATGGTTGGCTGCAAGCATCCCCATCTGCATTGATGAGGATCTCACAGACCCTCTTAGGAGACAGCAGAACAGGGCTCTTATCAGGAAGCACTTCTTGGCATCAGCAATAGTGTCTGGTTTTGGTGTATGCCTGTGAGATGAATACTCATGTAGGGCAGTTTCTGGGTGGCCTTTCCTTCAGTCTCTGTTGCACTCTTTATCACTGTATTTGCTTGATTATATTGTTCTGCCTTCTAAGAAGGACTGAAGAATCCACACTTTGGTCTTCCTTCCTCTTGAACTTCATGTGGTTAATGAGTTGCATCTTGGGTATTCCATGCTCTTTGCCTAATATCCACTTGTCAGTGAGTACATACCATATTTGTTCTTTTGTGACTGAGTTACCTCATTAAGAATAATATTTTCTTTTTTATTAGATATTTTCTTCATTTACATTTCAATACTATCCTCTTTCCTAGTGTCTGAAAGTCCCCCATACACTCCACCTGCCCTACTCCCCAACCCACCCACTCCAGCTTCCTGGCCCTGGCATTCCCTGTACTGAGGCATATAATCTTCACAAAACCAAGGGCCTCTTATCCCATTGATGGCCAACTAGACCATCCTCTGTTTCATATGCAACTAGAGACATAATCTCAGGAGGGGGGTACTGTTTAGTCCATATTGTTGTTCCTCTTATAGGGTTGCAGACCACTTTAACTTCTTGCATACTTTTTCTAGATCCTTCATTGGGGGCCCTGTGTTCCATCAAATAGATGACTGTGAACATCCACTTCTGTATTTGCCAGGTATTGCCATAACTTCACAAGAGATAGCTATATCAGGGTCCTGCCAGCAAAATCTTGCTGGCATATGCAATAGTGTCTGGGTTTGGTGGTTGTTTATGGGATGGATCAGTGGGTGGGGCAGTCTCCAGATGGTCCATCCTTCCATCTCAGCTCCAAACTTTGTCTCTGTAACTCTTTCCATGGGTATTTTGTTTCCCATTCTAAGAAGGAATGAAGCATCTACACTTTAGTCTTCTTTCCTCTTGAGCTTCATGTGTTTTGTGAGTTGTATTGTGAAAATTCCATGCACTTTGCCTAATATCCTCTTATCAGTGAATACATACCATGTTTGTTATTTGTGTCTGAGTTACCTCATTGAGGATGATATTTTCTCGATGCTTCCATTTGCCTTTGAGTTATGTGAAGTCATTATTTTTAATAGTTAGTAGCACTCCATTGTGTAAATGTACCATATTTTCTGTATCCATTCCTCTGTTGAGGGACATCTGCATTGTTTCTAGCTTCTGGCTATTATAAATATAGCTATTATAAGCATAGAATATTAAGAGCAATAAGGGAAAAATGTCATGTAACATATAAAGGCAGACCTATTAGAATTACACCAGACTTCTCACCAGAGACTATGAATACCAGAAGATCCTGGACAGATATTATACAGACCCTAAGAGAACACAAATGCCAGCCCAGGCTACTAGACATAGCAAAACTCTCAATTACCATAGATGGAGAAACCATAGTATTACACGACAAAACCAAATTCACACAATTATCTTTCCATGAATTCAACCCTTCAAAGGATAATAAAGGGAAAACACCAACACATGGAAGGAAACTATACCCTACAAAATCCAAGGAAGTAATCATCTTTCAATGAACTCAGAACAAGATAACAACACAAACATAATTTTACCTCTAACAACAAAATAACATGAAGCAACAATCATTATTCCTTCTTTTACTTTTTTAAAGAAAATGATTTACTTATTTTTGTTTTATAAGTGATTTGCCTGAATGTATATATGTATGTGCCTATTTTTCTTCGGAGACCACAGAAGAGAGCCAAATTCCCTGGAATTGGAGGCCCATTATAGTATGTGCTGCTTAGTGGGTGTTAGAACTGAACATGGATAGTCTACAAGAGCATCTTTTTTTTTTTTTGCCTCTGAGCCATGCCTCCAGCCTAAAATTTTCTCTAATTAATCTATGGGTCCTGTTCAAAAAGTCTGGAAATTATTCTTTGTAGCATATGTTACAATTATTCTTAAAGATTAACCATTTTCTTTGTGCAGTTTTGTTTGCTGTTTTAATCAACCTGGTATTTAATTTTCTTCAATAATATTTCTGTGTTTACTTTCTTTCAATTTAAATCTGTAAAACTCAAACTTTTCTGTTTTAGTGGCATTAGGAAAATTCCTACCACATCCTGTGTTTGAAACAGAATTAACTTTCTTACCCACTAACTGCCACAAATGAAGAAGTTCCACCATCTCATGAAGGGTGTTCAGGATTTTTTATGTTCCGACATATGATATCACATGCGACTTCTCAAGGAGACATTGGGAAATAGGGCTGTGGATGGAGTAGGTGTGCTAGAGACACTGAAGTGATGATGGAAAAATGAAGCGCTTTGTAGTCCATTGCTATTTCTTCTTGTACTAAATCTTTTCCAAGTATCACCATGTATTCAAACATGTCCTAAAACGAATGGACATTAACCTCCAGTAGAATCTGGAACCTTGAATCTTACACATGACACTTGTGCACATGGGAGGGCTAATACTCTTCCTTCCTCACAGGCATTAAGACTCTGCTGACTCTCAGGAAGTGCTGGTTTTGATGGGTCACAGCTTGAGAATTTGGTTCCTCTCATGCTCTCCTGTACTGCTTCCAAAACTCTAAGACAGATGAGGTGTTCACTTCTGCACTTGTTATGCATCATAAGCCAGTGTGCAAAAACTCAATAGAACTCTGTTATCCTTAATAATAAACCTATTTTTGTAGCAGTGATCATAAATGTGAGTTATTATTTGTGATAACTGGTAAAAAATAAAATAATATATACAAACCAATGTTTTGTTCAGATATTTCAAGGAGATACAGGTTATTTATTGGTGGTCTCACATCAAAACCCAGAGGAGGGAATTCACAGAGGTAGAGATCAAAGAGAAGTTGTAGAGACACCATCTGTCAACAAATGTCTTTCCACCTTGTTCTCTTATCAAGTCCTCAGAAAAGAAAACAAATTATCCCAATAAATGACAGCAGGTATCACTCTAAAACACATAAGTTAAGGTTGAACATCAGGTGTTGGCAAAGCCTAAGAGATTAGGCCACATCCCTGTAGCCTAATCTTTAGTACTGAGTAATTACTCTTAGTAGTGCAAATATCCTCTTCAAGGTACAATTACAAACCCCCAAAACATTTGTCAATAAAAGCAGCTACATTGTTGGGTTATTGTGAAAACCACTTATAGGAAGGGAGAAAAGATCTTAGCAACTAGTGACCATTAGCTAATATAATAGGCTATACATATTACATGTGTTGAGAAAGCTACCTGGCTTATCACAGGGGTGAAGTTATCATGGTTTCTATGAAGTTATGACACAAGGCTGGTCTAGCTCTGCAATACATGAAAAATAAGTATTCTTACTTTTTATACAAAGTGGTCAAGTTCAATGGCATATAAATGTTTTATACCATAGCAAATGCTTATATTTGTTAAACTAACAGGGAATGCAGATCTTAGTATAAAATGCCTCAAGAACATTATGGCATTAATCTCCTTGTTAAAGAGATATCACACAAAATAAGCAGTTTCCCAAGTTAGGGTAAAATATGTGACTAGAGAGGATAAATCTTTTTGCATTTTGCATTTTCTTTGATTGTTGTGTCCATGGATTCTATGGAATCTTCTGCACCTGAGATTCTCTCTTCAGTCTCTTGTATTCTATTGCTGATGCTCGCATCTATGATTCCTGAGCTGGGAAGTGATGGAGTACACTCATGTGCTACAGAACTCATGTGGAGGTCAGAGGACAGCTCTTGGCAATCTGTTTGCTGCTTCCACTATGTGATTCCTGAAACTTGATCTCAGGTTGTCAGGCAAGGTGGTGCCATCTCTCCCTGCTAGCTGTCTTGGCTCTTGTTTGTTTCATTTCACTTACTGGCTGTCTTTATGCATACCTTGTTTGCTGTTGTTGTTTTCATATTTTTTCTCTTGAATAGCCCTTCTCTTTGATTTTTTCTTTATTTCTCATTACATGGACTCATTGATATTCTTTCTTGAAGTATCATGTCATTGTCTGAATGAGATTGCTTCAGAAGAATGTATGACCTTATCACATGAGAGATGCCTTTGTGAGTGCATCCATATAAACTAGGGCTATAATTAGTGAAGAGTGTGGACCAGGGCAACAGTATCATTTGATCTTCTTCCTTTTACTTTGTTTCTGGAAACTGTACTCATCTTTGCATTTGATACTACCTGGAGTCAGAGTTTTGTTTAAAACAGTTTGATTTAGGAGTCTGACACTTGCATTCCAAAGACTCTTGACTAATCCACACATCATTGTGGGTAAATGGCATGTAAATTCCAGGTCTCAAGGTGAGCAGTAATTTATTTTCTCTTCATTTTTGGTACTCTGAATGAGCAGCTTGTATCACATCTTAGATATAAATAAAATACTCAGAGTCAATAATGTGAATTGTAGGACTACTACAAAAATTGTTGGATAACTCTTGGTTAGGCTTGGAGATGCAGAATGAGCATAAAGTAATCACCAGTGAGTAACATCTTGTAAAGAAATTGAGGAATCATCTGGTAACAAGGACACATGCTCCACTATGTTCATAGCAGCCTTATTCATAATAGCCAGAAACTGGAAAGAACCCAGATGTCCCTCAACAGAGGAATGAATACAAAAAATTTGGTATATTTACACAATGGAGTACTACTCAGCTATTAAAAACAATAAATATATGAAATTCCTAGGCAAATGGATGGATCTGGAGGCNAAAAAAAAAAAAAAAAAAAAAAAAAAAAAAAAAAAAAAAAAAAAAAAAAAAAAAAAAAAAAAAAAAAAAAAAAAAAAAAAAAAAAAAAAAAAAAAAAAAAAAAAAAAAAAAAAAAAAAAAAAAAAAGAAATTGAGGAATCAAGGATATTTGTCACATAGACTTCATGACAGGCAGCAGCATTATCAACTGACACAAGTAGAGTGTGCATGATTGGTACAAAAGAAAAGCAAAATTGCTTTTGTTTTTAAGCTCTGTGGGATCTGTATTTCATGCATATAGCCATATAATGATAGACACTAGTATTTTCCTATGTATTAAAAGTCTTCAAAAATCACTAAGTTCAAACAAATGGAAGAGGACATTTGTTTTTTAAAATAGACTCAGAGATAGAAATGACCATAAATAATTTAAAGCAAGAGACAAAAATTGATGTGTTTTTCGTATTTTTTCTGCTCTCATTAGCTAAAATCTCATATAAGAATCAAGGCACGTCACTGCATGGTTCCCAGGAGTAAAGAGGCACCCAGAGGACACTTTTATGATATATGTTCTCTCACTCTGACTTCTTCAAAACAACCCCACTCTAGCTTCCCTCTGACAAACTCTGTCTCTTGTACTCAGTTCACTGGAGATAAAAGGCCATTTTAGTTTCTTGGCCCCAAAGGAGAAGATTCGCAAACTCTTCCTTCATGAGTGTGATTAATAATACCCCGATTCATGCAAAGAACTGAGTGTCCAGTACACCTGGTCAAGGTCTGGTCCAGGCTCCAAGTTCAAAAGCAAATAATCCTTTTCTTCACGTCCTTATTAAATTAGGCAGTGCCCAACTCTTTTCTCCCCTGACCACTGAGAGGTAAATACTCAAGCAGATGGGAAACAGAAGAAGATATCAAGGTACCATCATCATTTTTAGTGGGATAGGAGGGAGGCCCTGAACACACAGAGCAACATCAGGATGGTAGTCTTGAGGACAGAGGAAGATCAAAGGGAACTTGAGGGTTACAGCTTCTCCTGGTTCCCATCAATGAGTGCCTTCTCTCAGTGTGGGGTCTGTCTCTAAGTTATAAATGCAGGCTGGCTCCTTACTCTCCACATATTGGGCTCCTGCTCACCAATGATACAGGTGACTCCCAGTCATGAAGACACTTGTCCTCTTCTCTGCCCTTGTCCTGCTGGCCTTTAGGGTCCAGGCTGATTCTATCCAAAACACAGATAAGAGACTAAAACTGAAGAGCAGCCAGGGGTAGAGGACCAGGCTGTGTCTGTCTCCTTTGGAGGCCCAGAAGGCTCTGCTCTTCAAGATGCAGGTGAGTGCTGGTACCCAGTGTGAAGGAGGCTTGGTTTCTCCTGAGGGAGGGTTGGAGATTAGCTCTGGAATTCTGTAAAGGGCAGTCTGGTTCATATAGTTGTCTCTTCATCTGCTAAGATCTTTCCTGTCTGATCCATAGAAGTACCAGTTAGAGTCAAAGCAGTGTACTTCATTGTCTTCCTTTTAAGGTTTTTGATCTAAAACTTTACCTGTGAAAACCTTTAAAATATAGAACATGTTAATAATTTTTTTTACACCTGATTAATAGTTTTGTTAAGGTGGAAAAAATCTGTCCTGCTTACAAAAAGTTGACTAAGGAGCCAAATGCCAGTGTATGTATGAATGTGTTGGGTCTGGAAAACACAAAGGGTGTGAAGAAATGTGGTGTGGGTGTTATGGTCTGTGTGTGATCAACACTTGTTAAGTATCTTATGTTCATGGTGCTGGCTGTAATGTCAGGAATACAACAAACCTACCCTGTACCATATAAATTACATCTTCATAGGATCGTTTACTACCACACACTGCTGGACTCCTTACTTAATACCTGATGCTTTGTTTGTGTCCTCAGCCCTAGGAAGGTCTTTGCGGGGCCCACAGTGCCCACAGTGCCCAAGATGCCGGTCATGCCCGCTGTGCTGGAGCTGCCTGAGGTGCAATTGCAATCCAAAATAAACCTGCAATTGGCACCAAAGGTCCAAATAAACAGTATAAATTCTGCTGCAGCTGAGCATGGAATCCACATCAAGATAACCATATTCTCTGGAACCTCACAATCTGTCAAGACCCTTATTCTTAGCCTTGATTGCTGTTCCTTCTCCAATCAACCCCTTGCAGAAAAAATAATCTGTATTTATGTTTCTTTGAGCCTTTCTATGTGGCTTAGACAGGACTCTTCTGAAATCATGTAGCAGAATCTTCAGTGAATCCTTTGTAAAAGAACTCGTGGTTCCTTTTTAGCAGTTATATCAAGGATGAATAGGAGGTTAGGTATGAAGAGACAAGACAATGTGCTCTAACCACTTCTCTATCAACTCTGATGTCCATTATATTACACTCACCTTCAAAAATGAGTCCCACTTTTTCGTGATCCTTTTTTCCAGTTGAAGGACATTATGTCCCTTCCTTTCTATAACTGTTGAATACTCAGAGGCAATGAAGATAGTTGACCAAATAACTGTGAGGGAGGACCTGAGTCCTTGGGCATTTGCCAAGGAGTTGTACAACTGTGCCATGGAGATTTCTCTGCAGTTTTGTGACAATTCTCCACACTGACTTCCTTAGTTCTTGTGCTAGCTTGCAATCCCATGAGCAGTACCTGAGAGTTCCCCTTCCCCTAGACCCTCATCCCCACTTGTGTACAGTAGAATTTATTTTCATTTTGGATATTTTCTTTATTTACATTTCAAATGCTATCCTGAAAATTCCCTATAACCTTCCCCTGTCCTGCTCCCCTGCACACCCACTCCCACTTCTTGGCCCTGGCGTTCCCCTATACTGGGGCATATAAAGTTTGCAGTACCAAGGGGCCTCTCTTCCCAGTGATGGCCCACTAGGCCATCTTCTGCTACCTATGCAGCTAGAGACACAAGCTCTGTGGTTACTGGTTAGTTCATATCTTTGTTCCACCTATAGAGTTGCAGACCCCTTCAGCTCCTTGGGTGCTTTCTCTAGCTTCTCCATTGGGGGCCCTGTAAGAAATCAGTAGATATGTGCTCACTCATAAGTGGATATTAGCCCCAAAACTTAGAATACCCAAGATATAAGTTGCAAAACACAAGAAAATCAAGAAGAGGGAAGACCAACATGTGGATACTTTATTCCTCCTTAGAATGGGGAACAAAATACCTATGAAAGGAGTTACAGAGACAAAGTTTGGAGCTAAGACAAGTGAATTCTTGATCTTAGTCATTCTGACTATGATTACATGACCCCCCCCCCAAAAAAAAAAAACCCTTGAAATTCCAATTCTCTTTTAACAATGTTGAAAACTTTAAAATATACTTCTTGGCTACTTTTATTAGTTCTTTGAAAGTTTCCAAAAACTAGTTATCATATTCATCAGTGCACAAACTCTTCCCAGAATCACCTCCTTCCCTAAACACCAAAATTCATTTCCTTTTTCTAAACCATTTGGACCAATTTGTGCCTGTCCATATGTTTTTAAATTTTACACTGGAACATAGTCCATTCATAAGAAGATTCACTCATAAAAAACTGTCTCTCTCACCCTGCAGCTAACAATTGGCAATACCTCCACTACAAGGTGTAGAGTTTGTTTTATCCATCTCCCATTATAGCCATGTCACCTCAATCATTCCTGATCTCATTTCAATATTCTGTTTGTTTGTTTTTTCAAAAGTCTCTGTATAGATCCATATGTAATTTTTTAATTGTGTGGTTTTATTAGCTGTATTAATTTATTTTCCTAGTTCGTTGTATAATTTGCATACTAACCCATAGCAAATGTATAGCTTACAAAGGGTCTGTACCACACTGTGATCTTTGTGTTTACTGGATTGAGTATTTCCTTTGCAAAAGGAAATGAACCTTCCTTTCAAAGGTTTTAAATTTATAAGGTCCCTTGTCAGTTGTAGACCTAAATCCCAAACTGTTAGCCCTAGACACACAGATACCTGAGAAATGTTACATAGACTCTGTAATGGAAAATTGTGTGGATAGGATGCATTAAAATTATGTGCATATATATGCATTAAATTACATATATATATATATATGCCTAGCTCTTCATAAATATAATAACTTAGGATGGTTGTACACGATTTATAAAATGTTTGAAATATTTTTTTCTTTTTTTAATGCATTTTTTCCAATTTTATTAGATATTTTCTTCATTTACATTTCAAATTCTATCCTGAAAGTCCCCTATACCCTCCCCTTGCCCTGCTCCCCTGCCTACTCATTCCCACTTCCTGACACTCGCATTCCTCTGTACTGGGGCATATAAAGTTTGCAAGGCCAAGGAGCCTCTCTTCCCAATGTTGGTCGACTAGGACCTCTTCTGCTACATATGGAGCTATAGACAAAAGCTCTGGGAGTACTGGTTAGTTCATATTGTTGTTCCACCTATAGGGTTACAGACCCCTTCAGCTCATTGGGTACTTTCTCTAGCTCTTCCATTAGGGGTCCTGTGTTCCATCCACTTTTGTATTTGCTAGGCACTGGCATCACCTCACAAGAGACAGCTATAAGAGGGTCCTGTCAGCAAAATCTTGCCATCATATGCAATAGTGTCTGGAGTTGTTGGTTTTATATGAGATAGATTCCCAGGTGGGGCGGTCTCTGGATGGTCCATCCTTTTATCTCAGCTCCAAACTTTGTCTCTATAACTCTTTCTATGGGTATTTTGTTCCATATTCTAAAGAGGAATGACATATCCATGCATTGGTCTTCCTTTTCTTGATTTTCTTGTTTTGCAAATTGTATCTTGGGTATTCTAAGTTTCTAGGCTAATATCCACTTATCTGTGAGTGCATATCAAGTGAGTTCTTTTGAGATTGGGTTACCTCACTCAGTATGATATCCTCCAGATCCATCCATTTGCCTAAGAATTTCTTAAATTCATTGTTTTTAATGGCTGAGTAGTAATCCATTGAGTAAAATGTACCACATTTTCTGTAGCCATTCCTCTGCTGAGGGACATCTGTTTTTTTGTTTTGTTTGTTTGTTTGTTTGTTTGTTTTTTCTACCTGCTGGCTATAATAAATAAGGCTGCTATGAACATAGTGGAGCATGTGTCCTTATTACCAGTTGGAACATCTTCTGGGTATATCACAGGAGAAGTGTTGCTGGATCATTCAGTAGTATTATGTCCAATTTTCTGAGGAAATGCCAGACTGATTTCCAGAGTGGTTGTATAAGCTTGGAATCCAACCAGCAATGGAGGAGTGTTCCTCTTTTTCTACATCGTTGCCTGCATCTGCTGTCACCTGAATTTTTGATCTTAGCCATTCTGACTGGTGTGAGATACTATCACAGGGTTGTTTTGATTTGCATTTCCCTGATGATTAAGGATGTTGAACATTATTTCAAGTGCTTCTTAGTCCTTCTTTATCCCTCAGTGGATAAATCTTTGTTTAGCTCTGTACCTCATTTTTAATAGTGTTATTTGAATTTCTGAAGTCCATCTTCTTGAGCTCTTTGTATATATTGGATATTAGTCCCCTATTAGATTGAGGATTGTTAAAAATCCTTTACCAATCAGTTAATGCCCTTTTTGTCTTATTGACAGTATCTTTTGCCCTACAGAAGCTTTGCAATTTTATAAGGTTCCATTTGCAGATTCTCTCTCTCTCTCTCTCTCTCTCTCTCTCTCTCTCTCTCTTGGTTTTGGTTTTTTGAGACAAGGTTTCTCTGTATAGCCCTGGCTGTCCTGGAACTCACTTTGTAGACCAGGCTGGCCTCGAACTCAGAAATCCACCTGCCTCTGCCTCTCAAGTTCTAAGATTAAAGGCATGTGCCACCACGCCCGGCCCATTTGTCGATTCTTGATCTTACAGAACAAGTCTTTGCTGTTCTGTTTAGGAATTTTTTTTTCCCTCTGCCCATATCTTTGAGGCTTTTCCCCGCTTTCTGCTCTATAAATTTCAGTGTCTCTGGTTTTATGTGGAGTTTTTTTGATCTACTTAGACTTGACCTTTGTACAAGGAGATAAGAATTGATCAATTCACATTCTTCTACATGATAACCACCAGTTGTGCCAGCACCATTTGTTGCAAATGCTGTTTTTTTCCACTGGATGATTTTAGCTCCCTTGTCAAAGATCAAGTGAGCATAGGTGTGTGTATTCATTTCTGGGTCTTCAATTCTATTCCATTGATCTACCTGTCTGTTGCTTTACCAGTACCATGCAGTTATTTTTATTTTTTATTTTTATTTAATCACAATTGCTTTGTAGTACAGCTTGAGGTAAGGCATTGATTATACCAGAGGTTCTTTTATTGTTGAGAATAGTTTTTGCTATCCTAGGATTTTTGTTATTCCAGATGAATTTGCAAATTGCCCTTTCTAACTCAGTGAAGATTTGAGTTGGAAATTTGATGATGATTGCATTGAATCTGTAGATTGCTTTTGGCAAGATAGCCATTTTGACTATATTGATCCTGCCAATCCATGAGCATGGTTGATCTTTCCATCTTCTGAGATCCTCTTCAATTTCTTCCTTCAGAGACTTGAAGTTCATATCATACAGATCTTTCACTTCCTTAGTTAGAGTTACACCAAGATACTTTATATTATTTGTGACTATTGTGAAGGGTGTTGTTTCCTTAATTTCTAGATCAACCTGTTTATCGTTTGTGTAGAGAAAGGCCACTGATTTGTTTTGAGTTATTTTTATATCCAGCTACTGTACTGAAGTTGTTTATGAGGTTTAGGAGTTCTCTGGTGGGATTTTTCGGATCACTTATATATACTCTGTTATCATTTGCAAATAGTGATATTTTGACTTCTTCCTTTCCAATTTGTATCCCCTTAATCTCTTTTTGTTGACTAAGTGCTCTGGCTAAGACTTCAAGTACTATATTGAATAGGTCATAAGAAAGTGGGCAGCCTTATCTAGTCCCTGATTTTAGTGGGATTACTTCAAGTTTCTCTTCATTTACTTTCATGTTGGCTACTGGTTTCCTATATATTGTTTAATTATGTTTAGGTATGGGCCTTGAATTCCTGATATTTCTAACTACATTGATTTTTTTTTGTATACTAAACCATCCCTGCATTCCTGGGATGAAGCCTACTTGATCAGGATGGATGAATGTTTTAATGTGTTTTCAGATTCGGTGAACAAGACTTTTATTCAGTATTTTTGCATTGATATTCATAAGGGAAATTGGACTGTAGTTCTCCTTCTTTGTTGGGTCTTTGTGCATTTTAGGTATCAGTGTAATTGTGACTTCAAAGAATGAATTGGGTAGATTACATTCTGTTTCTATTTTATCGAATAATTTGAGGAGAATTGTAATTAGGTCTTCTTTGAAGGTCTGATAGAACTCTGCACTAAACCCATGTGGCCATGGGCTCTTTTTGTTTGGGAGACTATTAATGACTGCTTGTATTTTTTTTAGGGGATATGAGACTGTTTAGATTGTTAATCTGATCCTGATTTAACTTTGGTCCCTGGTATCTGCCTAGAAAGTTGTTCATTTTATCCAGGTTTTCCAGTTTTGTTGAGAATAAGTTTTTGTAGTAGGATCTGATGATGTTTTGGATTTTCTCAGGTTCTGTTGTTATATCTCCTTTTTCATTTCTGATTTTGTTAATTAGGATACTGTCCCTTTGCCCTCTAGTTAGTCTGGCTAAGAGTTTATCTATTGTGTTGATTTTCTCAAAAAAACAGCTCCTTGCTTGATTGATTTTTTGTATAGTTATTTTTGTTTCCACTTGTTTGATTTCAGCCCTGAGTTTGATTATTTTCTGCCATCTACTCCTCTTAGGTGAATTTGCTTCCTTTTATTCTAGAGCTTTTAGTTGTGATGTCAAGCTGCTAGTGTATGCTTTATCTAGTTTCTTTTTGGTGGCACTGAGAACTGTGAGTTTTCCTCTTAGGACTGCTTTCATTGTGTCCCATAAGTTTGGGTATGTTGTGGCCTCATTTTCATAAAACTCTAAAAAGTCTTTAATTTCTTTCTTTATTTCTTCCTTTACCAAGTTATCATTGGGTAGAGTGTTGTTCAACTTAGATGTGAATGTGGGCTTTCTATTATTTATGTTGTTATTGAAGATCAGCCTTAGTCCCTGGTGATTTGATAGGGTGTATGGGATAATTTCCATACTTTTGTACCTGTTGAGGCCTGTTTTATGACCGATTATATGGTCAGTTTTGGAGAAGGTCCAATGAGGTGCTGAGAAGAAGGTGTATCTTTTTGTTTTGGGATAAATTTTTCTGTAGATACCTGTTAAATTCATTTAACTCATAACTTTTGTTAGTTTCACTGTTTCTCTGTTTAGTTTCTGTTACCAGGATCTGTCCATTGATGAGAGTGGGGTGTTGAAGTCTCCCACTATTATTGTGTGTGGTGCAAAATGGGCTTTGAGGTTTACTAAAGTTTCTTTAATGAATGTGGATGCCCTTGCATTTGGAAAATAGATGTTTGGAATTGAAAGTTCATCTTGGTAAATTTTACCTTTCATGAATATGAAGTGCACCCCCCATCTTTTTTGATTACTTTGTATTGGAAGTTGATTTTATTCTATATTAGAATGGCTACTCCAGCTTGTTCTTGGACCATCTGCTTGAAAAATAGTTTTTCAGCCTTTTACTCTGAGGTAGTGTCTGTCTTTGTCTCTAAGGTGGGTTTCCTGTATGCAGCAAAATGTTGGGTCCTGTTTATGTAGTCAGTCTATTAGTCTATGTCTTTTTATTGGGGATTTGAATCCAATGATATTAAGAGCTATTAAGGAAAAGAAATTTTTGCTTCCTGTTACTTTTGTTGTTCGAGTTGGGATTCTGTACTTGTGTCTATCTTGTTTTAGATTGTTGAAGGATTAATTTCTTGCTTTTTCTAGGGCATACTTTCCATCCTTGTGTTGGAGTTTTCCCTTTATTATCTTTTATAGGGCTGGATTCATGGAAAGATACCATGTGAATTTGGTTTTGTCATTAAATACTTTGTTTTCTCCTTCTATGGTTGCAGGGGATAGGCCCCAGTCAGCCTCCCTCAATCTGTGGAAGAAATCGGGGTTCCAGACAGGTGGGGAAGGAGTTGGCTATGGAAAGGGTGACAAACAAATATGGACACAGGGGAGTGTGGTATCTGAATGTAATTGTCTCAAATCAAGCACCAGTTTTATAAGTGACTTTTAAACAAACAGAGGAATGTATACAAAAAGCTAAAAGGAACCAACTGGGATAAAAATCAATGTTAAAAACTGGTATCAAAAGCAGACCCACCTAAGTTCAGCTTAATCTTAGAAGTCACAGGCAATAGCTTTATTCCTTTTCTATGGTTCCAGTTCTAGTCTATTGTAGAGTCCATCTTCCCCCTATGCCATTGCAAATTCTTCTGTATGGGAGTGGCTCAGCTATCTATAGCTCTAAGTATTTACTCTAGTTCCTCCCTAGTTCTTCCTTCTTCCTAGCTCATGGTAAATTCATGCATATGGGAGTAGCTTGCCCTGAGATTTCTAACTCTATGTAGTAGATAGTAATGCCTGATTTCTTTCACTATCTCTCTTACAATATTAGAGGCAATTTTGAATGTCACTGAATAGGCAACATTCTTACTGAATTCAAAGTCTATGGTCAGCTCAAGAACTACTTAGGGCATTGGTGAAGGTCAGGAAGCAAAGTTCGATTTGCTCAGGTATTTGTCAAGTCATTGCTTGGAGACTCCTATAATAAAACAATACTGAGGGAAAGCACACATATTCATTCACTGACTAAAGCATTCCTTATACAGGATGCCACAATTCCAGAAGAATAGGTTTCAGTGAACTTTTTGCCTCGGGACTGTGTCCAGGTTTCTAGGCCTATCACTCAGGTCACTACTGGAGTGGATGTAGCACATAGTAATTGAGAGTTTTGTGGGGTATAGTAGCCTGTGCTGGCATTTGTGTTCTCTTAGGGTCTGTATAACATCTGTCCAGGATCTTCTGGCTTTCATAGTCTCTGGTGTGAAGTCTGGTGTAATTCTAATAGGTCTGCCTTTATATGTTACTTGACCTTACTGCTTTTAATATTCTATCTTTATTTAGGGCATTTGCTGTTCTGATTATTATGTGTTTGAGGAATTTCTTTTCTGGTCCAATTTATTTGGAGTTCTGTAGGCTTCTTGTATGTTCCTGGGCATCTCTTTCTTTAAGTTTGGGAAATTTTCTTCTATATTTTTGTTGAAGATATTTACTGTCCCTTTAAGTTGAAAATCTTCATTCTCATCTATACCTATTATCCTTAGGTTTGATCTTCTCACTGTGTCCTGGATTTCCTGGATGTTTTGAGTTAGTATCTTTTTGCATTTTGCATTTTCTTTGATTGTTGTGTCCATGTTTTCTATGGAATCTTCTGCACCTGAGATTCTGTCTTCCATCTATTGTATTCTGTTGCTGATGCTCACATCTATGGTTCCTGATTTCTTTCCTAGGGTTTCTATCTCCAGAGTTGTCTCCTTTTAGGTTTTCTTTATTGTTTCTACTTCCATCCATCTTGGATAGTTTTGTTCAATTCCATTGCCTGTTTGGTTGTGTTTTCCTGTAATTCTTAAAGGGATTTTTGTTTCCATGTTAAGGACTTCTACCTGTTTAGCAATGTTCTCCTGTATTTCTTTAAGTGGGTTGTCAATGTACTTCTTAAAATCCTCTACCAGCATCATAAGATATGATTTTATTTCCGAATCTTGCTTTTCCCATGTGTTGGGGTATCTAGGACTCACTGTGGTGGGTGTATTTGGTTTTGATGATGACAAGTGGTCTTGGTTTCTGTTAGTAAGAGTCTTTCATTTGCCTTTGCCATCTGGTAATCTCTGGTGTTAGCTGTTCTAGCTGTCTCTGACTTGAGCTTGTTCCTCCTGTTATTCTTTTAATCTCTGTCAGTAATCCTGTGAGTAGAGCTCTCTCCTGAGTCCCAGGGGTCTTAGTACTCACTGCAGGAAAGTTCTCCTATGGTGGGCAAGGTGCACAGAGGTCTGAGGATCAGCTTTGCCTCCTGACTGAGGATGAAGGAATGCCTGAAGAGACCCTGTCCAGGAAGTTCTGTTGCTTCTGTGGCCCGCACGCTCTCCTGTGTGGATTGGTCTTTGAGATACCCAGGGTAGAAGATGGCGGCAATCTTGCCTGAATCTCAAGGTAAGAGCCTTCCCTGGAGTCCAGCTCTCCTCTTGTGGGGAAGGTTCATAGAGGTCTGAGGATCAGTTCTGCCTCCTGGCTGAGGATAAAGACCTGCAGGGACCCTGTCCAAGAAGCTCTGTTGCTTCTGCAGCCTGTGCACTTTCCTGCTTGGACTGGTCTCTGCCCCAGTGTCTTTTATAAACCTTGGAATTTCTGTGTTTGTGATTTCCTTGCATAAATACTTGCCTTCTAAGTCCTGCTCCTGAGTCAAGGTCTTTCTCTCCAATCATGGCTCTCATGAACCTTGCCTTTTTGACATAATCAGTAAGTGCACAGGAAGCAGGACAGCAGATGGTGCTACTGAGTCAGAGACTGCAAAGTCACTTTTTTGACTCTGAGGATATCTTTCCTCTGTTATTATTTCTTTTCTGTCCTTCTGAATGCAATCTCCTTTTCGTCTTTAGCCAACACACATATTTTAATCCAATCTAGAGTTGATTCTGGATTGTTACTACTAACCCTGAGCATGATTAATTGGTGCACTCAGCATACCAACTTATTCCCTCTGGTTTAAAGACATTCAGACCACACTCTGCTGTAGTACTGGACCACAAGATTGGCCATAGCCCTCAGTTCTTCTTCTCTCACTCACTCACCTTGTATATACACACCAACTTTCTTCTTTGATTGCTAATTTTTGGTGAAAATATTATTTTTTATACATTTGCTGACCATGTTTTCTCCTCTCCAGTCTCCTCCTAAATACTCCTTATATTCCAAACCCAAGAATTCTCTCTCTCTCTCTCTCTCTCTCTCTCTCTCTCTCTCTCCATCTTGCCAACATACAGGTAAACAGAACAAACAATAGCAAAACAAACAACCAAAATCAGGAAAGGGCATGAGACACTCATACACATTCTCTCTCTCTCTCTCTCTCTCTCTCTCTCTCTCTCTCTCTCTCTCTCTCCTGCCTCACCCTACAGGCAGGTCAACAAAACAAACAATAATAAAACAAACAAACAAAAATTAAGAAAAGGCATGAACACATACACACACATACACACACACACACACACACACACACACACAATCAATAAACCCTACAAAATTGGAAACCATAATACACAAGCAAAAAAAATAGTAAGATTAAAGAAAATATTCCAAGTATGGTGGTGTAGGCACACTCCTTTCATTCCTGCAGTTGAGAAGTAGAGGCCTGCAATCTCTGTAAGTGTGAGGCCAGCTTGCTTGCTGTACAAAATGAGTTCCAGGACAGCCAGAACTACACAGAGGAAACCCTATCTCAACAACCCTCCCCAAATTGCCCAAATAAGGTAATAGGAAACAGAAAGATATCTTGAAAAAATAACTTTGAGTTAGTTTACATCAACATTTCTTTTTTTCATTTTTTATTACATATTTTCTTCATTTACATTTCAAATGCTATCCCAAAAGTCACCTATATCCTGCCCTACCCCCACCCTGCTCCCCTACCCACCCACTCCCACTTCTTGGCCCTGGCATTCACCTGTACTGGGGCATATAAAGTTTGCAAGACCAAGGGGCCTCTCTTCCCAATGATGGCTGACTAGCCCATCTTCTGCTACATATGCAGCTAGAGACATGAGCTCTAGGGGTGCTGGTTAGTTCATATTGTTGTTCAACCTATAGGATTAGAGACCCCTTAAGCTCCTTGGGAACTTTCTCTAGCTCCTCCATTGGAAACCCTATGTTCCATCCAATAGCTGACTATGAGTGTCCACTTTTGTGTTTGCCAGGCACTGGTATAGCCTCACACTGGTATAGCTATATCAGGGCCCTTTCAGCAAAATCTTGCTGGCATATACAATAGTGTCTGCATTTGGTGGCTGATTTTGTTATGGACCCCTGGCTACAGCAGTCACTGGTTGGACCATCCGTTTTTCTCAGCTCCACACTTGATCTTTGAAACTCCTTCCATGTGTGTTTTGTTCCTAAGTCTAAGAAGGAGCAAAGTATCCACATTTTGGGCTTTGTTCTTCTTGGGTTTCATTTGTTTCGCAAATTGTATCTTGGGTATTATAAGTTTCTGGGCTAATATCTACTTATCAGTGAGTACATGATATATGAGTTCTTTTGTGATTGGGTTACCTCACTAAGAATGATACCCTCCAGATCCATCCATTTGCCTAGGAATTTAATAAATTCATTGTTTTAAATAGCTGAGTAGTACTCTATTGTGTATATGTACCACATTTTCTGTATCCATTCCTCTGTTGAGGGACATCTGGGTTCTTTCCAGCTTCTGGCTACTATAAATAAGGCTGCTATGAACATAGTGGAGCTGTAAGATCGACAATTAACAAATGGGACCTCATAAAATTGCAAAGCTTCTCTAAGGCAAAAGATACTGTCAATAAGACAAAAAGGCAACCAACCAGTTGGGAAAGGATCTTTACCAATCCTAAATCATATAGGAGGCTAATACCCAATATATATAAAGAACTCAAAAGGTGGACTCCAGAAAATCAATAACCCCATTAAAAAATGGGGCACAGAGCTAAACAAAGAGCTCTCCACTGAGGACTACTGAATGGCTGAGAAGTACCTAAAAAATGTTCAACATCCTTAATCATCAGGGAAATGCAAATCAAAACAACCCTGAGATTCCACCTCACACCAGTCAGAATGGCTAAGATCAAAAATTCAGGTGACAACAGATGCTGGTGAGGATATGGAGAAAGAGGAACACTCCTCCATTGCTGGTGGGATTGGAAGCTGGTACAACCACTCTGGAAATCAGTCTGGCGGTTCCTCAGAAAATTGGACATAGTACTACCTGAGGATCCTGCAATACCTCTCCTGGGCATATATCCAGAAGATGTTCCAACTGGTAATAAGGACACTTGCATCAACATTTCTTAAAGGAGTTTTCTTTGCTCAACTTTCACAGGATATTTGGGTTACTGGTGGTGATAATAAGTATTATTTTACCTATTTACCTATTTCCAGAGTGTACACAAAAGCCAGGTTCCACTGTTTTCACATCAAACCGCAGAAGAGGAAATTTGCAAATATCCTTTAAAGGGATGCTATTAAATCTAAAGAAAGGAATAAAGAGAGATATACAGAGAAGAGACTGTGAGAGCAAAAAGAAAATTTGCAGACACCTCCTAAAGAGAGGCCCAGAAGCTCTGTAGAAGCAGCCGCAGCCCTCAGGTCTGGACTCCCACTAAGGCTTCTACCTGCCTCAACAATTTCTCTCCTTGATATCTCTCACAAATATTTCTTTTCTCCTTGTCTCTCACTATACTCTTAGTTCAACAAACAGACAAACATTTATTTCCATTGTTACTGCAGGTATTTCCTACTTATTTCCTCTTAATTCGAATTCCTGGAGAAACACACATGTATGCAATTGTTTTAAATGTTACTTTTGAAAAGCAAGATAATTCCTCCTTTAATGTCTAATACATATTTAAACTTTTTAATGCATAGCTTCTTTGTCACTTAAGGCCTTTTCTTTCTTCTTCAAGTGAATGTCTTGCTCAACATGTTCTGTGAGTAGGAGAGGTGAGTTGGGGGAAATAGAAAACTGGTCCCCAAAAAGCATGTTGCTTCTTTGTAGGATCAGAGGTCATGGCCTCTGGACACAAACGTTTGTGCTCCACCTCATATGCAGTCCTGAACTACAAGATGGGCCTCAGTTTCAATAGTTTATTCATTCTTATAACTGTCTGCATCCCAGAGTCTTTGATGAACCAATTGTTCCTGACCAGTTTTGTGCCACAGAGCAGGATGGAAGTCAATAGAATCCCAGCCACCATTTCTGGAAAGATCATGTCCATTTAAAAAGTAATGGTCATGTATGCAAATTATAACTTACAATGCCTGATAACTAGCTTCACTTCAACTCTTTATAGATAAAGAGTAAGACTTCTCACTTATTCTCAAAGACAGGGATGTGTCAAGTATACATTCATATTGGATGATCAGTCACCAGTTGGGTTTTTGACACAGAGCACAAATATAACCCAAAGTAAGAAGAGACAGTTCTTTGACATTCAAAACAATTGATAAAGAATACAGGCTAGTAGTTGAGCCCATGGGGCTATGCAGTAGCCATTGAATAACCTCAATTCAATGACTTTGAATATGATGAAAACTCTCCAAGTTTCTATTGAATCTCAGTTTCTAGGGAAAGTGCTTAACAAAAGCCTTTCCCTGACAGAATCATAAGAGACCTCTGCATCCAGTTAGCCTTCACTCTGCACACACTAAGCTCATGCTCCCTCATCCTGCAAGAGAAGTTCACCCTCTTCTCTGTTATTTTCCTGTTAGTCCTCAGGGGCCCAGGACGCAGCTGACTGAAAAAAACCTGAGGCATCACTAGGCAAGGAATATCTTGGGTAGAGAACCATAACGTGATCAAAGAGCAGGTGATTGGCCACACATCATTGAGCTTAGATAGCTAAAGATAAGGGACTAGATACACAAAATATTCTAGAAAGACACACACACACACACACACACACACACACACACACACACACACACACAGAGATATTATTTTATATAAATATATGTGTTTTGTTTCAGACCCTGGGAAAATGCCTGAGTTGCATATTTTACATACCAAAGTTGACTTCTACAGATTCTCCCAGCATTTCTCAGTGCCTCCATGGCAAAACCTGCCCCCAAACTTTATCTTTCCCACCTAAGGGTTTGCTGCCTTTCCCCAAGAAGCTCTTCCCTATATATTGCAGATATTTTGTGTTTCTCTCTCTATCTCTCTGCATCAGCCCTTTCTTTAACCTACTCAACTTCTCCTCATTTTTCCCATACCAAAGTGGAAATATTATACATAACATATATGTATATATACATATATACCTATATATGTATGTGTATATATACATGTACATGTGTGTGTATATATATATATATATATATATATATATATATATATATAAAACCTTTTCTTTTTTCTCATCTGTTATCAAGCATGAAAACCAAATATGTATAGAAGATTTTCTTCTGCAATAAGCTTTTTATTCCAAGATATGTTTAAAATGTATTAACTGTAAATTAGAGGAGAAAAATTGTGAGGAGTTAATGTTATATTTAAAT
Source organism: Mus minutoides (assembly GCA_902729485.2). Lineage (NCBI taxonomy): Eukaryota > Metazoa > Chordata > Mammalia > Rodentia > Muridae > Mus > Mus minutoides. Next base: position 52,781 of record LR752312.1, on the reverse strand, counting down.
ATATAAATTAACCAGAGAATCTATTACATTCTAACCATTAGAAGAGATTATACATATTGAAGAATTTTATGAACATTACTAAGAATATGGGCAGGGGGTGGGTTCCAGCAACACCTACGAGAAAAGCAGTAAGAAATATCCTCACATCCTGGAGTTGTATATGAATGATAAATCTTTAAGGATTTTATTTCCTACTAGAGGAGTTGTTTAAGCTGCATGCTCTGATGTAGCCAGCACAGCAAACCCATCCATCTCAGAATGGGACTTCTCTCAGATTCTCTGCTATTGTGTAGTAGGCCTAATTTTAGTGCCTAATGTTCTATTTGTCTCTAAGTCCACTACTGGAATATTTCTTTATAAAAAGGTATCTACCAGAAGACAGTGACTTAAAGACTTGTTTTACAGGATGATGCTCATCTCTATATTTTGTAAACAAAGCAGACAAAAAGTAAATTGCCAATCTGCATTCTTATTAAATGGGGATTATTAATATTGTTTCTTCAATTTGCTTTCTTCTCAAGGTCCCCTGTAACTTTTTTTTTTCAACCCTAATTTTCAATAATGGTTCTTAAATGTTTTAATTTTTTTTTTTTTTTTTGTGCACCACCATGCCCAGCATTTCTTAAATGTTTTAACCTCTCTTTTACCATAGTACACACTGGAGGTAGTGGAAAAGAAAGGATGGGTGAGGCTGGAACGGGAAATGGGCTTATTTATTAATGATAGTTTTGAGCAACTCCCATCTTTGTTGTCTGGAAACAGGCATTTCAGTTCACAGGTTAGCAGCTGCAGATCGATCCACTGGAAAACACTTCGCTGATATACCAGCAGTCCTGATTTGATGGTCAGGATAGCAAGCAGGAATCAGCAGCAATTTCACTACCTAGCAGAGACTGCCAGGCCTTATCCTCAGCAAGAGTCAGCAGGAGGGGCCAGCAGGAATGCTGGGAGAAGTTCTCAGCTGTGCCTCTCTCAGGGAGGAGAAGATTAGTGATGACTCCAGACCAACAAGAGTTGCACAGCTCTATCAGCAAGCCTACCTCAGACTTCATGACTGTCTACTGAGTCCTATTTATACCCTCCAATCACACTGTGTCCTCCATGGTTCTTGCCTGAGCAAGTGACTTCCATAACCTGGAGCACCTGTCTCAGCTGACATCACTATGCCAATTAGCCCCAGTCCACAGAAGCTGCAAGAGAGCCAGAGCACACAACCAGAATATATATTTTTTTTTTGGGGGGGGGGATGCATTTCTCTCTATGGCGTCTCAACAAATGTAAATCAACACCATGTAAGATGGACTAATACATGTGTGTTGTTAGCAAAGAATCATTTATCACGTGTCTTTTCACAAGCTTGCTTTAGTAGAGCATCCTTTCTCCTGTGACTGCTTCAGGAAAATATTCCTTCACAAGTCTGCCTTAGCATTTTACCTGTGTCCATTTCAACTCAACATTTCTTCACATCTTTGACCCAGCCAAACACCATCCAACACAAGTAACATTAAAGAACCCTTATGTTTTCAATTCAGTCCCCTCTAGAAAATCCTTACTATATGTACTACATTAATATTTGGTTTAGCATCAAAAGCTGTTTACACCAAGGCCATGAATCTAGTGATGATGTCAGCCTTAGTTGACAAGGACCCTCCTGCCCTGCTGTCATGGCAACCACCGCACACTCCCTCTGCATACCTCAATCCCATCACCTGTGCATATCATTACCTGGGTCACCTCCTTCAAGGTCTGGTTAAAAGACAGACTCTGACCCACCTTTCTCTTTTTCTTCTTCAATTCTTCCCCCTTTTAAGAAATGACCTCTTACATGGGAAATGTTCAGGCTTGGCTTGATCTGTCCAGTCTCAAGGTGGTTTTCAACTAACATTTTGTAAATACCTTTGTGAAATCCTTGGATTTGAAAATAAGAATCTTATCATTTCAAAACCTTTTTAAAAATAACCCTAGCTCCCAGTGTTATGGACTCAGAAAACACTGAAAGACCATAGACTCAATTTAAATTGTAATTAATTGAAGTTTTATTTCAAGCTGCAGCTGTCCTCAATTGAAAGGCTGTATTTGCAACTGAGACCCAGCTAAAAGGGGAGAGCCCTTTAATTGTCAAAGGCCACAGGTGCTCTCTTTTGGAGTTCCCTAAGGTGTGGGATAATATCTATTGTCTCTTGCATACCTGGAATTCCTAGTATCATCTTAGGCTCTGATTGCTCTCAGAACTCTAGAAGGTTGGAAACTAATCATTGATTCCTGATGAAGTACAAGTTGACACTGAGTCTCTAGGGCTGCCCTACCCCAGAGGCTTTCCCCTATGTAATCTAGAAATGTTCTCTCCTCTCTCCTCTTCTCTTTTTACATGAAGGCGTTCTCTCTTTCTCTGTCTTCTCCCCTCTGTCTTTTCTCTACTTGGTGACTTTCCTGGCTTCTTTTTACTTTTTTAAAGAAAATAATTTACTTATTTTTATTTTATAAGTGATTTGCCTGAATGTATGTATGTGTGTGCCTATTGTCTTTGGATACCAGAGTAGAGAGCCAAATTCCCTGGAACTGAAAATCCATTTTGGTATGTATTGCTAAGTGGGTGTTAGAACTGAACATGGATAATCTACAAGAGCACCAAGTGTTTTTTGTCACTGAACCATCCCTCCAGCCTAACATTTTCTCTAATTAATCAATAGGCCCTGTTCAAAAAGTCTAGAAATTGTCTCCTTGTAGCATATGTTAAAATTCTCCTTAAAGATTATCCATTTTCTTCATCTTGCTTTTGTTTGCTGTTTTAAACAACCTCATATTTAATTTTCTTTAATAATATTTCTGAGTTTTCTTTCATTCAGTGTGAATCTGTAAAACTCTAGCTTGTGTGTTTTAGTGGCATTGGCAAAATTCCTAACACATCCTGTGTTTGAGACAGAGTTACCTTTCTTACCCATCCATTGCCAAAACTGAGGATATTCTACCTTCTTATGGAGGGTGTTCAGTATATTTAATGTTCTACCATATGATAACACATGTAAATGCCCAAGGAGATGTTGGAAAGTAGGGCTGTGGATGGAGTATGTGGGCCAGAGACACTGAACTGATGTTAGAAAAACGAAGGGGCTCTTTATAGTCCATTTCTGTTTCTCCTTGTACTAAATCATGTCCAAGCATCAACATATATTCAAACATGGCCTAAAAAGAGTGGACATTAACCTCCAATGGACACTGAAATCTTAGATCTTACACATGACACAGTTATGCACTTGGGAGGGCTAGCCCTCTTCCTTCCTCACAGGCATTAGGACCCTGCTGACCCTCAGGAGGTGCTGGGTTAGATGGGTCACAGCTTGACAACTTGTTTCCTCTTATACTCTCATGTACTGCTTCCTATACTCTGAGACACATGAGGTGTTCACCTCTGCACTTGTTTTGCATCACAAACCAGTGTGCAAAAACTCAATAGAACTCTTAGTTTCCCTTAATAATAAACCTATTTCTTTAGCAGTGATCATATATGTGAGTTATTACTTGTGATAACTGGTAAAAAATAATTTAAAATAAACCAATGTTTTGTTCATATATTTGAAGGAGATACAGATTATTTATTGGTGGTCTCAGATCAAATCCAAGAGGAGGGAATTCACAGAGGTAGAGACCAAAGAGAAGTTGTAGAGATACCATCTGTCTTTCCACCTTGATCTCTTATCAGGTTCTACGAAAAGAAGTCAAATTATTCCAATAAATAACAAAAGGTATTACTCTAAAATACAGAAGTTAGGGTGGAATTTGGGGTAGTGGTAAAGCACAAGAGATTAGCGCATAGCACTCTTCCCTAATCTTTAGTATCTCTGAGCAATACAATTAACCTCTACAAAGTTCCATTACAAACCCACAAAACATTGGTTAATAAAAGCAGCTACATTATTGGGTTATTGTGAAAACCTCTTATAGGAAGAGAAAAAAGATCTTAACAACTAGTAACTATTATCTAATATAATATGCTGTACACATTACATACCTTGAGAATGCTACCTGGCTTATCACAAGGTCCAATTTATTATGGTTTCCATGAAGTTAGGACACAAATCTGCCCGAGCTCTGCAATAAATGAAAATTTACTATCCTTACTTAACATAAGACGTTGCCAAGTTCAATGGTATGTAAATGTTTTATCCAATAGCAAATGCTTATATTTGTCAAACTAATGTGTAATGCAGCTCCTAATATAAAATACCTCAAGAACTTTATGGTAATAACCTTGTTAAAGAGCCATCACAAAAAACAAGCAGTTTCCCAAGTTAAGGTAAAAGACATTACTTGTAAGGATAAATAAGACTGGGATGAATGGAGAATTAATGGAGTACATTACAGATATTAATAATAATGGGAAGAAGAAATATAGTAAAAGTCTGACAGAGTAATATGCAGGTATTTATGACCAGAAGACTATGATGAAAGGTGGTTGATGGGAAATGGGCTGAGCTTCATGTTGGGCTGGGGAATGTCCCCAAACCATGGAGACAAACCTGCTTGGTTTAAAGATGCATGTTTAAGATCTAGAGAAGTCTAGTGCAATTCTAATTATGAAGTCAGTATAGGACTTCTGATTCTGTCCCCAATGTACACACTTTTTCTCTGTGCTCTCCACAGAGGGGCCAGAGTTCCAGTCAGAAGCTGTAACATGGGCCTGTCACAGAGTTGGCTGCTATGAGCCAGTAAGCATGTGTTTTCCATTTGTAGTTTCAGTGATGAGTGGGATATTTTGAAAGAACTTGGCCATCTATAGGTTATTTTTTTTCCATGAAATCACAGGTTGCTCACTGCAATTTCTTTAGAGGTCCTCTGTAATTAGAAGTGATGGCCTCTTGCCCATGTGGTGAAACTTGTTGAAAATACCATGTTGATGGAGAAGATGTGATTTAAATAGGGGCTTGTCTTCTGAGTATCACAACCTATAGCAATTCTCAGTTATTATATGCACTGGCAGTTCCTCAATATTTGTTCAAGGCCAATCAAAATGAACTGTTTGAGAGACTTTGAGATTAGGCAAAACTAGAGGACCTTTCTTTGGACAAAAGGATGCTTTCTCTAGCTAAACCTGGGGAAGTCTGTCTCGTGAAGGTTATCATTTTTGTAAAATTTGTTTTATATTTATTCCCTTATTGTATGTGTGGGGAGAACTCATGTGTCTCAGGACTCTTCTGAATGTCAGAGCTAATGGCAGTCTGTAAGCTGCTTCTACTATGTTGTTCCTGAGACTTGAACTCATGTTCCCAAGCATAGTAGATGCATCTATGCCAGCAAGATTTCTGGGCTCTTTGTTTCATTTCAGTTACTGTCTCTTCGTGCACCATTTGTTGCTCACGGTGTTTTTGTTGATGGTTTGATATTTTATCACATGAATAGCCTTTCTCTTTGATTTTTACTTTATTTCTCAGTACATGGATTCATTGATATTCCTTTGTGAAGTGTCTAGGGATTCTCTGAATGAGATTGCTTCAGAAAAATATATGACTTTATCACATGAGATGCATTTGTGTGTGCATCCATCTAAACTAAGGCAAAAATAAGAGAAGAGTGTGGACCAGGACAGCAGCAGCATTTGAGCTTCTTCATTTTACTTTATTTTGGAAACTGTGCTCATCTTTGCATTTGATACTACCTGATGTCAGGGTTGTGTTTAAAACAGTTTGATTTAGGAGTCTGACATTTGCATTCCAGTGACTCTTGACTAATCCTCCATGGGTAAATGGCATGTAATTTCCAGCTCTCAAAGTGAGCAGTAATTTTAATTTCTCTTCATTAATGGTGATTTGAATGAGCAGCTTGTATCACACCTTATATATAACCCAAAGATACAGAGTCAATCAAGTAAACTCTAGGACTATTCAAAGTATGGTTAGACAAGTCTTGGTTAGGCTTAGAGACTAATGGGATCACCAGTGAGTAACACCTTGTAAAGAAATTGAGGAATCAATTTGGTCACATAGGCTTCCTGACAGTCAGCAGCATGATCAACTGTCTCAAGTAGAGTGTCCATGATTGGTGCAAAAGAAAAGCAAAATTAGTTTCTTTTAAGCTCTGTGGGATCTGTATAAGTATTTTATACATAAAGACATATAATGATAGACATTAGGATTTTCCTATGCATTAGAAGAGCTCAAAAATAACTAAGTGCAAACAATTGGAAGATGACTTTGCTTTAAAAAAATAGATTCTGAGCTAGCAAAGGCCATGAATAATTCAATGCAGGAGAAAATTTTGATATATTTTCTTTTACTTTTCCTGCTCTCATTTGCTAAATGAAAAAAGTTCCTATAAAATCTCATATAGGAACCAAGGCATGTCACTGGATGGTTCCCAGGAGTGAAGAGGCACCCAGAACACACTGTTATGATATATTTTCTGTCACTCTGACTTCTTCAGAACAACCCACACTAGCTTCACTCTGACAAACTCTGTGTCTTGAACTCAATTCACTGGTGACATGAGGCCACTTTAGTTTCTTGGTCCCAAAGGAGAAGTTTTACAAAATCTTCCAACATGAGGGTGATTGATAATACCCTGAATCATTTAAAGAACTGAATGTCCAGTCCATCTGCTCAAGGTCTGGTCCAGGCTCCAAGTTCAAAAGACAAAAATCCTTTGCTTCACATCTTTATTAAATTAGGCAATGGGCAGCTCTTTTCTTTCTCGACCACTGAAAGGTAAATACTCAAGCAGATGGGAAACAGAGGAAGATAGCAAGGTACCATCATCATTTTTTAGTGGGATGGGAGGGAGGCCCTGAACACACAGAGCAACATCAGGATGGTAGCCTTGAGGACAGAGGAAGATTAAAGGGAATTTGAGGGTAAAAACTTCTCCCAGTTTCCACCAATGAATGCCTTCTCTCAGTGTGGAGGTTGTCTCTGCCCTATAAAAGCTGGCTGGCTCCTCATTCTCCACACATTGGGCTCCTGTTCGCTAATCCTCCAGGTGACTCCCAGCCATGAAGACACTAGTTCTCCTCTCTGCCCTTGTCCTGCTGTCCTTCTACGCTCAGGCTGATCCTACCCAAGAGACCAATGAAGAGACTAAAACTGAGGAGCAGCCAGGGGAAGAGGACCAGGGTGTGTCTGTCTCCTTTGGAGGCCCTGAACACCATGTTCTTCAAGTTCCAGGTGAGTGTTGGTGCCCAGTGCAATAGAGGCTTGGTGTCTCCTGAGTGAGGGTTGGAGATGAGCCCTGGAATTCTGTCAAGAGCAGTCCAGTTCAGGTAGTTTCCCCCTTGATCCTCTAAGAACTTTCTTGTCTTATTCATAGAAATAACAGTGAGAGTTAAACCTTTTAAGGTTTTTGATCTATAAATATATTTGTGAGAAATCTTTAAAATAAAGAACATATTGATAAGTCCCTTTATACCTGATTAATAATTTTGTTAAGGAAGAAGAGTCTGTTTTGCTTTAAAAAAAAAAACTTACCTAGGAACCAAATGCCAGTGTATGAATGTGTTGTGTCAGGAAAACACAAAAAGTGTGAAGAAATGTGGTGTGGGTGTCATGGCCTGTATGTGATCAATACTTGTTAAATGTCCTATTTCCATGGTGCTGGCTGTGATATTACCAGTACAACAAACCTACTCTGTATCATGTACAGTACATCTTCATAGGATTGTTTACTACCACACACTGCTGGACTCCTTTCTTAATACCTTATATTTTGTTTGTGTCCTCAGGCCAAAGAAAGCCTCCTCAGTGCCCGAAGTGCCCGAAATGCCCACAGTGCCCGGGGTGCCCACAGTGCCCGGGGTGCCCAAGATGCAATTGTATGACAAAATGAACTGCAATCGTCATCAAAGGTCCTAATAAACAGCATAAATAGACAGCAGCTGAACATGGAATCTGGGTCCAGAATACAATTAGCTCTTGGACCTCACAATCTGTCAATACCCTTGTTCTTAGCTTTGATTGTTCTTCCTTCTCCAATAAACTTCTTGCAGAAAAATTATTTGTTTATGTTTCCTTGATGTTTTCTATGTGGCTTAGACAGGAATCTTCTAAGCCATGTAGCAGGATCTTCAGTGAATCCTCTGTAAAAGAACTCTTGGTTACATTTTAGCAGTCAGATCAACGATGAGCAGGAGGTTAGTTAGAGACAAGACATTTTACTCTAGCTAATTCTCTTTCAACTCTTTTGTCCTTTACATTAGACTCACCCTCAAAAATTATTCCCACAATTTCATGATCCATTTTTTTTTCAGTTGAAGGACATTATGTCCTTTCCTTTCAATAGCTGTTGAAAACTCAGAGGCAATGAAGATGTTTGAGCAAGTAACTATGAGGGAGTTCTCTGAGTCCTTAGGCATTTGCCAAGGAGTGGTACTGCTGTGCCATGGAGATTTCCCTGCAGTTTCGTGAGAATTCTCCACACTGAATTCCTTAGTTCTTATGCCAGCTTGCAATGTCACCAAAAGTGACTGAGGGTTCCCCTTTCCCTAGACTCTCACCTCCACTTGTTGACAATTGATTTTTTTTGATCTTAGTCATTCTGACTAGGTTACATGGAACATCCAAGAACTTTCAATTTCCATTTCTCTGATAACAATGTTGAACATTTTAAAATATACTTCTTGGCTACTTTTACTTTTAATTTTTTAATTTTTAATTTTATTTATTTATTTATTTATTTATTTATTTATTTATTTTGGTTTTTCAAGACAGAGTTTCTCTGTGTAGCTCTGGCTGTCCTGGAACTCACTTTGTAGACCAGGCTGGCCTTGAACTCAGAAATCCACCTGCCTCTGCCACCCGAGTGCTGGGATTAAAGGCTTGTGCCACCACGCCTGGCTCTTTTAAAGTTTCTAACAACTGGTTAGCTTATTTGGATAATATTCGTCACTGTGCAAGCTCTTCCCAGATACATTCCCTTCCCTAAACACTCCAATTCATTTCCTTTTTAAAATCCATTTGGACCAATTTCTGCCTCTCCATATGTTTTTAAGTTTTCCACTGGAACATGGTCCATTCACAAGGAGATAGACTCATAAAGAACTGTCTTTATCACCCAGCAGCTAATAATTGTCAATACCTCCACTATAAGGGGTAGAGTTCTTGCACCCATCTCCCAGCTTCGTGCTGGAATTTGTGTGACTTGGGCTTGCACAGTACAGCCCTGTCACCTTGAACATTCCTAATCTTACTTCAATCATTTGTTTGTTTGTTTCTTTGTTTCTCAAAAATTTTCTGTTCAGATCCATATGTGATTTTTAATTGGGTTGTTTTATTAACTCTTTTAATTTATTTTCCCAGTTCTTTGCATATTTTGATAATAACCCATATCAGATATATAGCTTACGAAGGGTCTGTACCATACTATGAGCTTAGTATTTACTGGATTGAGTATTTCCTTTGCTATAAATAGGGTTTTAATTTTATAAGGTCCCACTGTTAGTTGTATGCCTAAATTCCAAGTGGTTAGCCATAGACACAGGGATGTATGAGCAATGTCAAATAGACTCTTATAGTATCTTGTGTGTCTATGTATGCATTAAAAATATGTGCATATATATATGTATACATGTAACAATTATCATTTAAGAAGTAATAGTGCCTAGCTCTTCATAAATATAATAACTTAGCACTGATGCACATGTTTTATAAAATGTTTGAAATCTTATAATATTCTGTGGCACTAACTCCATAGTTTATAAGTCCTCCATCATTCACACTGTATTTTTTAGACCTTTAACTTTCTGTGTTTGCTATTTCCTTGCATAAATACTTGCCATTTAAGTCCTGTTCCTGAATCAACGTCTTTCTCTCCAGTCATGGCTCTCATGAACCTTGTCCTTTTGACATAATCAGTAAGTGCACAGGAAGCAGGACAGCAGATGGTGCTACTGAGTCAGAGACTGCAAAGTCATTTTGTTGACACTGAGGATATATTTCCCCTGTTACTCTAGCTTTTCTGTCCTTCTGAATGCAATCTCCTTTCCATCCTCAGCCAACAAACATATTTTATTCTAATCTCCAGAGTTGATCCTGGGCTCTTACCACTAACCTTGAGCAAGACTAATTGGTGCACTCAGCATGCCAACTTTTTCCCTCTGGTTCAAAGACATTCAGATCACATTCTGCTGTAGTACTGGACCACAGGATTGGCCATAGCCTTCAGCTCTTCTTTCTTCTCTCACTCACCTTCTATATACACACACCAACTTTTATTCTTTAGTTTCTCATTTTTATTGAAATCATTATTTTTCATGCAATATTTTCTGATCATGTTTCCCCCTCTCCCATTTCCTCCTGAACACTCCTTACCTTCCATCCCCATGCATATTCTCTCTCTCTCTTTCTCTCTCTCTCCAACTGGCAGGTAAGTAAAACAAACAATAGCAAAACAGGCAAAGAAAAACTAAGAAAGGGCATGAGATACTCATAGACACACACACACACACACACCATAAACCCCACAAAATTGGAAAGCATAATATACAAGCAGTATAATAGTAAGGTTAAAGAAAAATATGCCAAGTCTGGTGGTAGTGGCACACACCTTTCATCCCGGCAATTGAGAATTGGATGCTGTTAAGTTTGAGGCCAACTTGCTTGGTGGACAAAGTGAGTTCCAGGACTGTCAGAGCTCCAAAGAGAAACCCTGTCTCAGCCTCCCTTCCTTTATTTGCCCAAACAAGGTAATACGAAACAGAAAAATATCTCCAAAAACACCTTTGAGTTAGTTTACATCAACATTTCTTAATGAGAGTTTTCTTTGCTCAACTTTCACAGGACATTTGGGTTACTGGTGGTGATAATTAGTACTATTTTATTAGTTTACCTATTTACCTATTTCTAGAGTGTACATAAAAGCCAGGTTCCACTGATTTCATATCAAACCCCAGAAGAGGGAATTTGCAGATTCACTTTAAGGAGATGCTATTAAACCCAAAGGAAGGAAATAAGAGAGATATCCAGAAGAAAAGCTATGAGACCAAAAGGAGAGAATTTGCAGACACCTCCTAAAGGGAGGCCCAGAAGCCCTGTAGGAGCAGCAGCAGCCCTCAGGTCTGGACTCCCACTGAGGCTTCTACCTGCCTCAACAATTTCTCTCCTTGATATCTCTCACAAATATTTCTTTTCTCCTTGTCTCTCACTGTACTCTTAATTCAACAGACAGACAAACATCTATTTCCATTGTTACTGCAGGTATTTCCTACTTATTTCCTTATAATTAGAATGCCTGGAGAAACACACATGTATGTAACTTTGTAAGTGTTAGTTTTGAAAATAGAGATTATTCCTGCCCTAATGTCTAATACATATTTTAAAATTTTAACGCACAACTTCTTTGTCACTTAAGGCATTTTCTTTCTCTTTCATGTTAACATCTTGATCAACATCTCCTGTGAGTAGCAGAGGCTGAGTGTGTGGGAAATAGAAAATTAGTCTCCAGCATGCTTGTTGCTTATTTGTAGGATCAGAGGTCATGGCCTATGGACACAATCTTTTGTGCTTCCATGTCATGTACAGTCCTGAACCACAAGATGGGTCTCAGTTTCAATAGTTTATTCCTTCTTACAACTCTCTGCATCCCAGAATCTTTGCTGAGCCAATTGTTCCTTTCCTTGTTTTGTGCCACAGAGCAGGGTGGAAGTCAACAGAATCCCAGCCACCATTTCCTGGACAGACCATGTCCATTTACAAAGTAATGGTGGTATGTGCAAATTATGACTTACAACGCCTGATAACTAGATTCACTTCAACTCTTTATAGATAAAAGAGTAAGACTTCTCACTCAGTCTCAAAGGCAGGGATGTGTCAAGCATATACTCATATTAGGTGATCAGTAACCTTTTTGGCTCTTGGCACAAGGCACAAATATCACCTCGCTGAGAATAGTTACTTCTTGAAATGCTAAACAGTTCACAAAGCATGCTAGCCAGTGGTTGAGAACATGGGACTATGCAGGAGTCATTGAATAACCTCAATCCATTGACTTTGAATATGATGAAAACTCTCCAAGTTTCTATTGAAACTCAAATAGGAAACTGCTTAACAAAAGACTTTCCTTTCCAGAGTCATAAGAGACCCTTGCATATACTTAGCGTTCACTCTGCACATCTGAGCACGTGCTAGCTCATCCTGCAGAAGATATTCACCCTCTTCTCTATGATTTTTCTGTTAGTCCTCAGGGCCTTAGGATGCAGCTGTCTGAGAAAAACCTGAGGCATCTCTAAACCAGGAATATCTTGGGTAGAGAACCATAACATGATCAAAGAGCAGGTGAATGGCCACACACCATTAAGGTTAGATAGTTAGAGATAAGGGACTAGATACATAAAACATTCCGGAAAGATACACAGGAACACAGGCACACACACACACACACACACACACACACACACACACACACACACAGAGAGAGAGAGAGAGAGAGAGAGAGAGAGAGAGAGAGAGAGAGAATTTTATATAAATATGCATGTGTCTGGTTTCAGACTCTGAGACAAGTGACAAGTAACTGAGATGCATATTTTACAGATCAGGGTAGACATTGCCTTCAGATTTACCCAGGGTTCTTCAGTTCCTACCTGACATACCCTGCGCCCTACCTTGAATTTTCCAGTCTTGGGGTTGAGCTTCCCTTCCCCCAGAGGCTTTTCCCTTTATAATCCAGACATTTTGGGCTCTCTCCTCCTCCCCCTCCCCCTCCCCTCTTCTTCCTCTTCCTCTTTCTCCTCCTCCTTCTTCCTCCTTCCTCCCTCCTTTTTCTACTCCTCAACCCTTTCTTTCTTTCTTTCTTTCTTTCTTTCTTTCTTTCTTTCTTTCTTTCTTTCTTTCTTTCTCTTTCCTTCCTCACCCCCCCCCCCCATATTTCCCATAGGGACTTACCTGATCAAATTATGACTTCAGTTTAGTAACAATTAAAAAGATTTCTACCAAATGAGATTAGGACTATGAAATCAATTTTAGCTATTCCTCCCTTTTCCAATTATGACAATTTTTACATTCCCTAGAAAGACAAACTATAATAACCCCCTCCAGCCCCAGAGCCCAGGGAACTGGGTCGACAGCTCTTCATAACTTCTTCAAGCTGAATATGTATGTTGACATATTTGAAGGGGAAAGATGAGGGGAGGGGAAATAGAATTGCTTAGTCTCTGATATCTGTGTCTTGACTGGATCAGGCTGAAAGTTCAGGACATCAGGAGTTCAAGCAGGTCAGTTCAGCATGTCTAACAAGGAGATTCAACAAGGCTGTATATTCTGTAATATACAAATCTCAAAAGAAAAATTTAATATTAAGATATTTTTTGTTTGATTCTCCGGAATCTAGTTTTTCAGGGGGTCTCCCTCTATCAAATCTAATCCATATTATTCTAGAAGGTATATAGACTCTAATCACCTTCTAAAAACACAAAGACAAAACATTTCTTCCAAATCAGTACACCCTTGAACCAGTAACCAGAAAAACCTTTATGTTGATCTCTCTCACAGAGGAATAATATAATCACAAAACAACATCACACACAATTTGAAAATTAATAAAAACGAAGTAAACCAAATTATTGTTTGTGCCTATTCTTAGTCCTTTTCTATTTTGCCATGCAGGATAATAACCCAGAATTCTCATGGAGCCCACATTAGACAGAATTTGAATATCTTGTGAGGCATATTAGAGCAATATATCTTTATGCCATCTTCAAAACAATTGATTCACATTTATATATGTACCGGAATATAAGCAGGCAACTAGTCAAATCGGGATTTAAACCCAGAATTCCCATGGAGCCCACATTAGACAGAATTTGAGTATCCTGTGAGACATATTAGAGCAACACATCTTTATACGATCTTTCTGTTCAGCTTTCTACCTGGAGCAGCCATCATCCATCATCTTATGCCCTCTACCTTTTTGGCTCTCTGCCTGGAGCCACAGACATTATTAATCAGTACCTGTTCACTGAACTCTCTACTTGAAGATAATGACTAATTTTCCCTATCCTAGTTCTGAACCACAGGCAAAATTTCCCAAGTGATTCGGTCAAAATCTGTATACAAATCTACCCTAAAAGCAAATAATCCCAATTTTATATTCACAGTTCAACCCTCTGCCCTAAAAAGTAGGCAACTTCACTCTTTTCCTAACTCAGAGCAACCTGCCATTCCCCACAGCAGAGGACCTCAGGGCTTTTTTGTTTCAATTCCCACTAGTGAGTCACATGACTAATGTAGTGCTAACTTGCTCTCACTTAGAAAATGAAACTTTAACTCTAAAGCTACTAATCTTAAATTTCTTGTGGATTCATGCCAACATGTTGGTTTTCCACCTGTTGTAGGAAATATTGAAAAGATCAGCAAGTTCCTGAGCTTCACTCCGCTACTCTCTTCCCCGGTGGTCGCACCTACCAGTTCTTATCTCAAGAAAACTTTCAGAGCTACAAAATCTCTCCACACAGCTTGCTAGGTTCCCACTGGTGAGTTGTTACCATGCTACACTCAGGCTTCAAATCCCCCACAGCCTTTGTGGTGCACCTCAGGCAAACCCACACTTTGCCACTGTACCTTTCTCTCTTGAACCTGGATGAGCCACCAGGTAAAGGAAAACACAACACAAATTTAGTTCAGAAATGATCAGTCCTTGGGCTCAGCAACTAAAATCCTAATCTTGTAAGCCTTACTGAATCTAAATCCTCTGGCAGCAAATCCTGAGGAGACAATTGTAGCTACATCTTGTTCTCATGCTATCACCATCCAAAAGCCTTTCCAAGACATTTAACATGAAGGGAACTTGAATTTTGTCAAATGCTTTTTCGGCATCTAATGAAATGATCAAGTGTTTTTTCATTGAGTTTGTTTATGTAGTGGATTACACTGATACATTTCTATACATTGAACCATCCTTGCATCTTTCCTGGGATGAAGTCTACTTGATTATGGTGAATGATCGTTTTGATGTGCTCTTGGATTCGGTTTTCGAGAATTTTATTGAGTACTTTTGCATTGATATTTATAAGGGAAATTGGTCAGAAGTTCTTTTTCTTTGACGGGTCTTAGCGAGGTTTTGGTATCAGCATAATTGTGGCTTCATAGAACAAATTGGGTAGTGTTCCTTCTGTTTCTATTTTGTGAAACAATTTGAAGAGCTTTGGTATTAGGTCTTCATTGAAGCTCTGATAGAATTCTGCACTAAACCCATCTGGTCCTGGGCATTTTTTGGTTGGGGGATTTTAATGACTGACTCTATTTCTCTAGGGGTTATGGGACTGTTTAGATGGTTTATCTGAACCTGATTTAACTTTGGTATTTGGTATCTGTCTAGAAAATGGTCCACTTAATCCAGATTTTCCAGTTTGAGTGAATATAGGCTTTTGTAGTAGGACCTAATGATTTTTTTTAATTTCCTTGGTTTCTGTTGTCATATCTTTCTTTTCATTTCTGATTTTGTTAACTTGGATATGGTCTCTGTGCTATCTGGCTAAGGGTTTATCTCTCTTGTTGATTTTCTCAAAGAACCAGCTCCTGGTTGATTCTTTGTATAGGTCTTTTTGTTTCTACGTGGTTGATTTCAGCACTGAGTTTGATTACTGCCTGCCATCTACTCCTCTTGGGTGTATTTGCTTCTTTTTGTTTTAGAGCTTTCAGGTGTGCTGTTAAGCTGTTAGTGTATGCTCTCTCCAGTTTCATTTGGGAGGCAGTAGAGCTATGAGTTTTCCTCTTAGCACTGCTTTCATGTGTCCCATAAGATTGGGTATGTTGTGGTTTCATTTTCATTAAATTATAAAAAGTCTTTAATTTCTTTATTTCTTCCTTGTCCAAGTTATCGTTGTTCAGCTTCCACGTGCATGTAGGCGTTATGTTGTTTTTGTTGCTACTACCTTAGTCCCTGGTGATCTGATAGGATGCATGAGATTATTTCAATCTTCTTATATCTGTTGAGGTCTGTTTTGTGGTCAGTTTTAGAGAAGATACCATTAGGTGCTGAGAAGAAGGTATATTCTTTTGTTTTAGGAGGAAATGTTCTACAGATGTTTTAGGAGGAAATGTTCTATAGATATCTGTTAAGTCTATTTGGTCCATAACTTCTGTTAGTTTTACTCTTTCTCTGTTTAGTTCATGTTTCCATGATCTGTCCATTGATGAGAGTGGGCTGTTGAAGTCTCCCACTATTATTGTGTGAGGTGCAATGTGTGCTTTGAGCTTCAATAACGTTTCTTTTATGAATGTGGATGCTCTTGCATTTGGAGCATAGATGTTCAGAATTGATAATTCATAATGGGAGATTTTTCCTTTGCTGAGTGTGAAGTGTGCTCCCTTATCCTTTGTGATAACTTTTAGTTGAAAGTTGATTTTACTCAATATTAGAATGGCTAGTGCATTTTGTTTCTTGGGACTATTTGCTTGGAAAATTGTTTTCTAGCCCTTTATTCTGAGGAAGTGTTTTTCTTTGACCCAGAAGTATGCAGCAAAATGTTGGGTCCTGTTTATGTAGCCAGTCTGTTATCTATGTCTTTTTATTTGGGAATTGAGTTCATTGATGTTAAGAGATAGTAAGGAATAGTGATTGTTGCTTTCTGTTATTTTTGATGTTATTTTTAGTTTTGTGGCTATCTTCTTTTGGGTTTATTGAAAGATGATTACTTTCTTGCTTCCTCTAGGGTGTAGTTTCCCCCCTTGTGTTGGCATTTTCCATTTATTATTCTTTGTAGGGCTGGATTTGGGGAAATATACTGTGTAAATTTGGTTCTGTCATGGAAAATCTTGATTTCTTTAACTATGATAAGTGAGTGTTTTGCTGGGTATAGTTGTGTATGCTGGCATTTGTATTCTCTTAGGGTCTGTATGACATCTGCCCAGGACGTTCTAGGTTTCAGAGTTTCAATGAGAAGTCTGATGTAATTCTGATAGGTCTGCCTTTATATGTTATTGGACTTTTTTTCCCCTTAATGCTTTTAATATTCTTTCTTTGTTTTGTGCATTTGGTGTTTTGACTATTATGTGACTAGAGGAATTTCTTTTCTGGTCCAATCTATTTGGAGTTCTATAGGCTTTTTGTATGTTTATGTACATCTCTTTCTTTAGGTTAGGGAAGTTTTCTTCTATAATTTTGTTGAAGATATTTACTGGCCCTTTATGGTGAGAATCTTTGCTCTCTTCTATACCTATTACCCTTAGGTTTGGTCTTCACATTGTGTCCTAAATTTCTTGGATGTTTTGGGTTAAGAGCTTTTTTGTATTTTACATTCCTTTTTATTGTTGTGTCAATGTTTTCCATGGTATCTGCTGCACCCAAATTTCTGTCTTCTATCTTTCTGCATTCTGGCTTTCTCTCTTTCTCTTCCTCCTCCCCTTTGTCTTTGCTCCCCTTGGCAACTTTTCTGGCCTTCTTCCTTGGGACTAGTAAACTCAACTGGGCACTAGAGCAGTTTCCCAATAATAATGCTTGTTTATATACTTGTTTACAATATATTTATATAACTTGTTTATGACAAGTTAGCACCTTTTAGAAGATTAGTATTTACAGTTTTATCTCTGTTAAATTTTAGCTTTAAGAATTACAGTTTTTAGTAGATTTGTTTGTCTGATCAAACCAAACCATTAAAAACTATTGACTAGCTATTCAAATTCTACTCTCTATACTTATTTGCACTGAAGTCTTAGATGGCTCAAAGGATTATTAATTCTCCAAGTATCAGTTTGCTTTCTTCAATATATATATATTGTATATTGTATTGTTATAAATATAAATCATCTTTAATAAGATACCCTTCCATAAAATATGGGTTTGGCATTATTACAGTTGGGGGTGTGGGTAGGATACTTAATTGAACTTTAGGAAAAATGCTAGATTCTTATATACAAAGGCACCAAGTAAGTGCTTACTAATGTCAGCACAATATAGAGAACAGTAGGCAGGTTAAGATCCAGATGCCATAGTCCCCAGTACAACCCTGAGTTGATAAGATTAAGCATCTCTCACCCAATTCTGAGATGTTCCCAGGAAAGGATGTTAGGCAAAAAGGGAGAATTTCATGTTCCCAGCCCTAGGGCAATTTCCCAGAAACAACTCTGATAAAATACTTCTCAGAAAAACCTTAAAATGTACTGGCTGAAGGCCACCTGGGCCCTCTGGGAAACAGAGGTGCCCACCAAGGATGATTGCTGTCACTGTTATCTGCCCCTAAAAATGTATAAAGGTGCTTGTAAGTTAGAATATGGATGTCTCTGATCTCTTGAGAGACTGCTGAAGTTTGATCCTGGAACACTGGGAAAATAAACCTCTTGATTTTGCATCGATCCAAGTCTCATTGTCTTACTCAGGGTCTCCCAACAGGTGAAGACCCTCTGGGACTTTACATTTGGGGGCTTCCCAGGATTCGAATGGGAACTTAAGACCCCCAAATTGTAGGACCAGGATCAAGCTCACATCTGAGTGTCTGAAATGTGGAAAGTGAGTATTTCTCTGTTCTTTTACTTTCACTTTGGCTCACAAGTGAGAGAGATATTAGAGAGGGCTACTGAATGGAATGATCAATTAAAGATGGACACACAGTGGGAGGTCTGGGGAATGCTTCAGACTCCCTAGATGGAGCCAGGAATACTGTCCTTCTTTCTGAGCCTGTGGCTATACTAGATGGCCAATTCCAGCTGAGTCACACTCTACTTCAACTCCTGAAGTCTTGGAGGGTTTAGTTTCTCTGTTTGTTGGTTATCTTGTTGCATTCATGGACTTGGTCTGATGATATTTTTGGACATGGGACAAACTGAGTCTACCCTGTTGAATATCTTAGTGACACACTGGAAGGAAGTTAAGGGAAGAGAACAAAACTTGTCTGTTGTAGTATAAAAGGGCAAATTGGTCAACCTATATTCCTCAGAGTGGCCTACCTTTAGTATAGGGTGGACCCCAATTGGAACCTTTGACTTGCCTGTCATTAGGGCAGTTGAAGGGAGGATTTTTAGACAGGGACAGCATGGTCACCCTGGCCAGGTAACCTACATAATAACTTGGAAGAATCTAGTAGAGGACTCCCCATTATGGATAAAAGCCTTCCCCCCTCCCCTAAGACCCACCTCACAGGTTCTGGCCATCAGATAAAATGAAAGACAGGAAGAGGAATCCAGACATGAGAAGTCAATTCTCCAAGATCCTTCAACAGTGGACCTGTTTCTCCAAGACCCTCCTCTTCCATATCCCTCTACCCTTGCCCCTGTGGCCCCACCAGCACTAGCATCAACCCCGGAATCCTTGGCCAATATGGGACTGGTGCTGTTGTACCCTCCTTTATCAGAGGGAGGAACAAGAGGAGACCCCTCCCCAACCTCCCAGTCCTGCCATGGCGACCTGAAATCAGAGAGCCACCTCCCCTGATACCATGGTGGTTCTACTGAGTACATATGGGCCTCTAGATAATGAGGGCAATCAAAGTATGCAATATTGGCCATTCTGGTCTGCTAACCTATACAATTGGAAGACTCAGCATCCCCCCCTTTTTTAGATAATCCTAGGAGTTTGATTAATCTCTTTGAAACTGTCCTGTTTACCCATCAGCCCACCTGGAATGACATACAACAGCTTATGATGGTCCTCTTCATCACTGAGGAGAGAGAAAGAATCCTAAATGAGGCCTGAAAGAATGTGCCCTTGGACATGGGGGCTCCCTCAGAAAACTCAGCAGTCATTTATGCAGAATTCCCTTTAATCTTACCTGATTGGGACTTTAATTCAGCCGAAGGTAAGGAGCATATTAAGATCTACCACAAGTCTCTATTGGCAGGTCTCAAGGCAGCTGCCCCGTGGCCCACAGATTTTACCAAAGTACATGAGGTTAAACAGGAATCAGATAAGTCACCTACTGCCTTTCTAGACCTGCCAGTGGAGGCATTCCACCAATATACACCCTATTGCCCTAGCATTGAGGAGCACAAAGCTATTGTGACTATGGCTTTTATAGACCAGGTGGCTAGTAAAGATATCAGCAAAAAACTTCAGAGGCTAGAGGGACTATAGGATAAGTTATTGAGGGATTTAGTGCCATTTGCTGAGAGAGTCTATCATAACAGGGAGACAGAGGAGAAGGGGCAGAGAAAGAGATAGGAAGAAGATGAAAGGGAGATGAAAAGAGAAAAGTGACAGGAAAGGAATTTACAGAAAATCTTGGAAACAGTAGTTAGGGAAAGCAGAGAAGAAAGACTCCAACCAAAGAGAGACAGAAAACCCTTGAAAAGGACCAGTGCACATATTGCAAGGAGAGGGGCCACTGGGCCCAAGAGTGCCCCAACAAATGGAAGCCAGGAGCAGGAAATCCCAGGACTTAGGAAAAATACCCTCAAATGGTGGTGAAGGTGTTAGCCCTGGGGAAGACAGCAACTAGGGAGGACAGGGATCAGACTCCCTCCCCCAGTCCAGGAAAACCTTGAAAGTAGAGGGAAAACCCACCCAATTCTTGGTGGATACTGGGGCCCAACACTTGGCTCTCCTCAATGCTGATGAGGCAGTCTCCAGCAAAAATGGTGGCTCCAAGGGGCCACTGGGACCTGCCCAGAGTTATGGACCTGAACATGGGCTAGGTATCCCACTCATTCATGGTCATCCCTGACTGCCTCATGCCTTGCTCAGCAGAGATTTTCTCTTCAAGATGGGGGCTCAGGTGTACTTCCTTTCTGAGGGCCCTCAATTGAGGGGACCCACTGGGGAACCTGTATAAGTCCTTACTATTAAGCTGAAGGATGAATACAAATTGTTTTGAGACCAAAACCCAAAAGATAGAGTATAATGCTTGGTTGCTGGAAAAGTTCCTTCTTGCTTGGGCTGAAATGGCTGAGCTAGGACATGCTTGTTTGAAGGTCCCTGTGTATGTGGAGCTTACATAGACCCATGCTGATGCTGCCTCTGTACATCAGTACCCAATGTTACGGGAGGCCCAAGAAGGTATCAAGCCTCACATTGACAGGATGCTATAACTGGAGGTCCTGCCCAAGTGCTTGGAACATACTCCTGTTGCCTGTAAAGAAGCCTGGTACTCAGGACTGTCACCCTGGGTAAGATCTGAGAGAGAATCTGGTACTCAGTCTTGGATCTGAAGGATGCCTTTTTCTGCCTCTCACTGGCCCAAAGAGCCAAGAGTATTTTGACTTTGAGTAGAAAAATCATGAAAAAGGGCTGGGTGACTGACATGGACACAGCTTCCACAAGGGTTTAAGAATTCACCCACCATCTTTGATGAGGCTCTCCCCAGGATCTACATGAATTCAGAGAAAAACATCCCTAAGCAACTCTTGCAGTATGTAAACGACCTCCTCATCACCAGTGAGACCAGAGAACAGTGTCTGGAAAGTAGTAAATAATTGTTAAAGGAACTGGGGAAGCTCAAATATCAGGCCTCCTCAAAGAAGAATCAGATCTGCCAGAAGAGGGTAAACTACCTAGGATATTACATGGAGGATGGGCAGAGATGGCTCTCCCTAGTCAGGAAGGAGACCATACTACATGTCCCTCCAACAAAGACACACACACCAGGTATGGGAGTTTCTGAGGTTCACAGGGTTTTGTAGATTGTGGATACCAGGGTTTTGCAGAAATTGCAAGCCCATTATATCCTCTGAGCAAAAACAACCAAACGTTCCACTGGGGAGGGGAATAGAAAGCTGGGTTTTTGTTGTTGTTGTTGTTGTTTGTTTCTTTGTTTGTTTGTTTTGTTTTCCAGACAGGGTTTCTCTGTGTAGCCCAGGCTGTCCTGGAACTCACTATGTAGACCAGGCTGGCCTCGAACTTGGAAATCCGCCTGCCTCTGCCTCCCAAGTGCTGGGATTAAAGGCGTGTGCCACCATCACCTGGCTAGCAAGCTGCTTTCGACACAATCAAGTTAGCTCTGGTGTCAGATCTAGCACTGAGACTTTCTGACTTCACAAAGCCCTTCTGACTGTTTGTAGCAGAGAACAAAGGGATAGAAAAGGGAGTGGTGACACAGAGACTGGACCCTTGGAAAAGGCTACTGGCCTACATCTCAAAGAAAACTTGTAACTTGTTCCATAGGTAATTTGTTCCCTATTCTAAGGAGGAATGAAGTATCCACACTTTGGTCTCCATCCTTCTTGATTTTCTTGTGTTTTACAAATTGTATCTTGGGTATTCTAAGTTTCTGGGCTAATATCCACTTATCAGTGAGTGCATATCAAGTGACTTCTTTTGTGATTGGGTTACCTCACTAAGGATGCTATCCTCTAGATACATCCATTTGCCCAAGAATTTCATAAATCATTGTTTTTAATAGCTGAGCAGTACTCCATTGTATAAATGTACCACATTTTCTGTATCCATTCCTTTGTTGAGGGACATCTGGGTTCTTTCCAGCTTCTGGCTATTATAAATATGGCTGCTATGAACAGAGTGGAACATGTGTCCTTATTACTAGTTGGAACATCATCTGGGTATATGTCCAGGAGAGGTATTGCTGGATCTTCCGGTAGTACTATGTCCAATTTTCTTAGGAACTGCTGAGGATCCATCCCATAATCAGCCACCAAACCAGACACTGTTGCATATACTAGCAATTTTTTGCTGAAAGGACCTTGATATAGCTATCTCAAGAGAGGCTATGCCAGTGTCTGGCAAATACAGAAGTGGATGCTCACAGTCATCTATAGGATGGAACACATGGCCCCCAATGGAGGAGCTAGAGAGAGTACCCAAGGAACTGAAGGGGTCTCCAACCCTATACATGGAACAACAATATGAACTAACCAGTACCCCCAGAGCTCATGTCTCTAGCTGCATATGTAGCAGAAGATGGCCTAGTTGGCCATCATTGGGAAGAGGGGCCCCTTGATCTTGCAAACATTATATGCCCCATTACAGGGGAATGCCAGTGCTAAGATGTGGGAGTGTGTGGCTAGGGGAGTAGGGCAGGGGGAGGGTATAGTGTACTTTCGGGATAGCATTTGAAATGTAAATAAAGAAAATATCTAATAACAAAAAAAAAAGATTAAGAAAAAAAAAGAAAGGAAAAAAAAAAGAACAAAACAAAAAACAAAATAAACTTGACCTAGTAGCATCGTGCTGGTTGACCTGCCTCTGTCTGGTGGCAGCTGTTGCAGCTATGGTAAAAGATCGATAAGCTGAACATGGGTCAGAATCTGTCAGTCAAAACCTCCCACACAATAGAGAGCTTGGTAAAGCAGCCTCCAGACAGATGGTTAACCAATGCCCACATGACCCACTCTCAGTCCCTTCTCCTCAGTCCTGAAGTGATCACATTCACAGCCCCCACAGCTTTCTCAACCCTGCTTCCATGCTCCCAGCTCCTGATCTGGAAGCTCCCTTGCAGGATTGCTGGTAAATACTTGCTGAAGCATGCAGTTGGAAGGACCTAACTGACCAGCCCTTTTCTGAATCGGAAGTCATGTGGTTCACTGATGAGAGCAGCTTTTTGGTTTGATGGCCAAGGGAAGGCTGGAGTTGCGATGGTATCTAACCCACAAGTAATCTGGGCAGAGGTGTTACCACCTGGAATGTCTACCCAGTAATCAGAACTAATTGCCCTCACCAAGGGTGCTTAGAGCTTGACACTGGAAAGAGGATTAACATCTATACAGACAGCAGGTACACCTTCGTGACTGCACACATGCATGGGGACATTTATCAACAACAGGGACTCCTAACCTCAGAAGACACGTTCAGTTCATCAAGAACAAACCAGGGATTGTTGCCCTACTACAGGCCCTTTTTAAACTAGCAAAAGCAAGTAATAATCCATTGCCCTGGGCACCAAAAGGGTGAGGATCACATAGCTAGTGGGAACTGCCTGACAGACAAGGTGGCAAAGGAAGTAGCAATGGAAGAAATAAAGACTATCCTCTTGACAAACCACTTACCAGGAGAAGAGAGCCCAGATTGGAACTTGAGAAAGGGCTGGCCACCACCTGGGTATACTGATCATAAGCTTAAGCTGATTAAAGGGTGACTCACTAACTATTTGAGCAAAAGTGGACATTGGAAGACACTGGAGGGAAAACCCATCCTACCAGAACATAAGGCCCTTGAACTGCTTACACAAATGCACAGATACACCCACCTTGATAGTAGAAAATGAGAGCAGGTGATCAAGGGATCAGGTGTAGTTACTTTAAATCTAGGAAATCTAACAGACAAGATAGCTAGAAGCTTGTCAGAAGGTAAGTGCCTATCCCACCAAGGCACCACCAGGAAAAAAGAATAAGGAGTAATTGTCCTGGAGTATTTGGGGAAGTTGATTTTACTGAAGTCAGACCAGGAAAATATTGGTATAAGTACTTCCTAGTCTTTGTAGATACTTTTTCTGGATGGGTAGAAGCCTACCTCCTCAAGAGAGAAACCACACAGGTGGACATAAAGAAGATAACAGAGGAGATACTTCCTAGATGTGGTATGCCTAAAACCATCTGTTGCAGGAAATATGAAACAAACCAGCTTGTTCCCTCACTTGTGCCTCTGCCCCAGCAGCCTGGCCTGCCATGCACTGGTGGGTAATGGCTGACTTGTTTTATCTTGTGGAGACTCTGACTCAGAATTCCTCAATCTCTCCACCCAGTTCACTAGGTTCCCACTGGAGGGCTACTACCACAGCAACCAACCCCTTGCTTCAAATCTCCCAAGACCTTTATGGTGTACCTCAGGCAAACTCACGCTTTGCCACCATACCTTTCTCTCTTAGACCCAGATGAGCCACCATGTGAAGCAAATTGCAACACAAACTTAGTTCAGAAACAATGGTAACTCAATCTCTGGGTACAACAACTAAAACCTAATCTTGTAAACCTTATTAAAATCTAATTCCTCCAGTGGAGAATCCTTGCAGATCAGCCATGATACCAGGAAACTCTAGCAGCTACATCTTACTTACCATCATGCTGTCCCTGTCCAAAAAGGACCTAACTCTCCCATGCTTCCTCTCTTCTTCTGTCCAACCCAAAAGTCCCACCTACTTGTCCAGTGATTGGCTCCTTTATTCATTAGGGGATTGGTTCACAAGAAGTCACCTGAGTATGTGACTTATTCCTCATTCCAGATAGCCTCTCCTGGGAGAGCAAGCAGGGCAGAGCCATCCACAGCAACCATTGGCTTAGATAACGGGCCAGCCTTTGTTTCTCAGGTAAGCCTGCAAACTTTCCAGAGTCTCCACCAAGAATTGTGGCCTAAACTTTGTGCCCTGTATAACACAGGTACCCCAGAGATTCCACAGAAATACCAAGTTGGAGATTGGGTATATGTTAAGAAGCATCAGGCTGAAAACCTGGGAACAAAGTGGGAAGGGCCATTTCTGGTGTTGACCACCCAGACCGCTGTTAAAGTAGATAGAGTTCACGTAACTCATGTCAGACCAGCACTTCTTCCTTCCTCTCAGTGTGTGTGTGTGTGTGTGTGTTTGTGTGTGTGTGTGTGTGTCTGGGAGAAAAGGAGGGAAGGGCTGCAATTGAGATGTGAAGTAAATAAATAAATAAAGGGGTAAAGTAAAAATAAAAATCCCAATTCCTGAAGTTTTTAGTATCAAAATAAATGTAGCCCACAGAGAGACTGAGAGTTTTCTAAAATCATCAATACAGTTCACAAAGATTGGAAATCTTATTTTCTTGATTCATCATAATAAATCATTGCAGAATATATGTTTTTATATAACTCAGTTTATCCAAACAGCCAAGGGTTAACAAAGTAGGCAAAGACAAAGAGGCCAGACACACATCTAATTCAATTTCTGTCAGTCGGAATAGTGCTTAGGAATTTGTAAATCTTATTTATCGAACAAATTCTAGTCAACTACCTGTTGTTTCATGTTTAAAATTTTTTAGAAGCCTGATGTTCAATACAGTTAAAAAACAATAAGTATGAAAAGGAAAAAAGAAAAAAAAGAAAAAAGAAAGATAAATAGTAGTTCATTTAAAAATATAGCTCCATAAGCTATAAAAATTATCTATAAGGATCCTGAAACACACAGTGCAAGACTCTCTTGTGAAGCCCACACCCATGTCTAGGGCATGGCTCTCATTTTCCTAGGCCTCCACAAATACTCATGCTTAATTCACTGTTAAAAACTTTTTAAAAAATTCATTATCACTCTGTATGTATTGATCCTAAAACTCTTCTCTGTTATACTCAAGGATGCTCCTTCTTCTGAGTGAGAGTCCTTAAGGCAGAACCTCTCAGGCATCTGACCTCAGTGCTGAGCCATACTTTCTGGCTGCCTCTAACCTTATCACCAAAAAATTATGTGGCTAAATAAATATTTAATCATTAAAACATTTTTTCTTTTTATGCTAGTTACACAAAATATATTTTATGATTTTCCTCACTATTTTGGACATTGACACATACAATGTATTCATCATAATTTGTGACATTACACTAGATGTACCATTTAATAACCAAGAGTGAATTATTTACTATTTGTTGGGCATTTGTTTTATAACCCTTCTCAAAATTGAAACAATTCTAAGGATTACTTAGTGACTAAGATTAATGAAATGAAACAGTCAAACATCTCAAAATTCTGAAAAACTGACAAAAATAGTTAAAAATTCAGATAAGACTATAAAATCAATCAACAATGCTCCAAAATAAAGAAATCTGGACAAGCCAGAATTTGAATGTTTTTATTTCAGATCTGTGACTCAGGTCCACTGGGTAACAGTATCCTTACCTCTATCTCTTTCTCTCTCTCTCTCTCTCTCTCTCTCTCTCTCTCTCTCTCCTTCCTTCCTTCCTTCCTTTCTTTTCTTTTCTTTCTTTCTTTCTCTCTTTCTTTTCTTTCTTTCTCTCTTTCTTTCCTTTTTTGTCCATTTAGTTTTTGAAACACATGTTATCTGACTCTAGACAAAAAATCAATTTACCAGGCATGACCACCTTGTTAAGTCTCAAACTCTGGAGCAAACTGCTGAGGTGCCTGTTTAACCTATCAAATTAGGCCTTGTCAGGTTCTCCCAATATCCCTTAGTCTCTCCCTATTAAGAGGCTTGGCTAGTGTACACCCAGAGGCTCTTCCCTATCATGACCTCTCATTATTATTTCTGTTTTTCTTTCAGCTCTACTTCAGAATGAGAATCCTCACCTGTCATAAATAAGGACGTACATTTCTGAGACCAAG
Source organism: Mus minutoides (assembly GCA_902729485.2). Lineage (NCBI taxonomy): Eukaryota > Metazoa > Chordata > Mammalia > Rodentia > Muridae > Mus > Mus minutoides. The sequence goes on along the minus strand of LR752312.1, from coordinate 25,696 downwards.
AGGATCAATCCTTCTACCTTCTTTGCCTTCACCCCCCCTCAACTTTATCCCTCTGTGAATATTATTTTGTAATATTCTCTTAGTATAAATCCATGTTCTAGTGTTATTAATTTTTCCATAAGGTGGACTTATTATTATTACTATTTTAGATTTGGAGGTTCTGAAGGGACTTATAAGTGCTCTCTCTCTCTCTCTCTCTCTCTCTCTCTCTTTCGTACTGACAAGGAAATAGGTCTACTCTCTGGGAAGGCCCAGGTTCAGCATTAGGGTGCATGGAGTGTAGGATTTTCCCCGCCCCCATATCCTGTGGAGGTAATCCCCCAAAGCCTGAACTTGATAGAATCAATAGAGAGGCAAAGTGAAAAGGCAAAATAATCACAAAGTCCTGCTCTACACATTCATGTTAAGCACACATGGGACTATCTGCCAACAGTGTCTTTCTTGCTGGGGAAGGATAAAGGGTGGAATGAGAGAATGCCTTGGGAATGCCTGAGTAGCTCAAGAATGCTCCAAATGGAGCAGAGGATAGATACTGTGTCTTCTGTTAACCTTAGTGGACCCAACAGATGTCAGCACAGCAACCAACTCTGTCATCAGTGTCTGGACATTCAAGACACTAATGACAGGAGAGGTTCTTGAAAAGGTTAGGCTTGTAAGCAAAGAAAATAGTGGGCACTCACCTCCCCCTAAACCTGCAGAGAACACAGGAAAAGTTGGAGTTAGGAAGAATTCACTCTCTACAACTGTGTTTGAAGGAAAGGTTGTCAAAGAGGTGATTAAGGCTAAATACGGCCATTGGTATGTAAACTGACATGAGAACTCCATGGTATGTTTAAGGGGAAATTTTTTATTATAAATACGAGAGAAAACAGCCAGAGGTATGAAGAAACCAGAGCAGAGCTAGAGACGGGGGGAGGGATGGAGGGAAGAAGAGAGGGAGAGAGAGAGAGAGAGAGAGAGAGAGAGAGAGAGAGAGAGAGAGAGAGAGAGAGAGAGATGCAAGCAGACTGGACCAGAGAAACAGGAGCAGAGCAGAGAGGTAGAGGAGGAATGGAGAGGTGTGTACAGGAGTGTGTGTGTGTGTGTGTGTGTGTGTGTCTGTGTGTGTGTCTGTGTCTGTGTGTCTGTCTGTGTGTGTATGTGTAATGTAAAGACAAAATGCAGGCAAAAAGAGAGCAAAAGTGTGATGTATCTGAAATAGCAAGACCATAAGGAGACTAAGTATCTGGGGGTGGGGAAGCCCATTGGCGTGAGAAATTTAGAGTAAGAGAGGAGGAGGGAAGAGCTAAGGTGTCAGCATTGACTCTGAAATGCGTAATGGATACCTGTGATACTGAGGAAGCCTGGAGGCCAGCGTGTACTTTGGCGTGTTAATGAACACAATAGATAGCCAAGTGTTCCCTCTGCCAGTTATGAGGAAAATGACTCATTTGTTAGAGGCAAACAGGCTTCAAGTTCCTGAGAAATGCTAGCTTTAATCTAACCCAGAGAGTTTGGGGAAATGGAGCATCTTAAGAAGTGATATCAGAAGCTTTTGCTCACAGATGAAAGGTCACCAGATGAAATTACAGAAAGTAGCATCTTGGACACCGAGAGAGAGAGAGAGAGAGAGAGAGAGAGAGAGAGAGAGAGAGAGAGAGAGAGAGAGAGAGAGAGAGGTATGATGCACCATTGTCACCTTCTTGGTCTTGCATTTCTAACCTCCAGAATTGTATACAAATTACTATTTCAGTCACCCAAATGGTCCCATCCGTTTTGTGATAGGAGCCCCAACTGAGCGACATGAATGGATTATGAAATGTTACAGTCAGTGGAGAGCAATGAAATTACAGAAACAGCAAAGGGGAGGGCACACTGCAGATTTCAAACTGGGGAGAAAGCAGCAAGGGAATCCCCACCTTCCATGCTGGTGGGGGTCCAGGCTGACCCCCATGTAGGCAGTCAGAAAACAGAATGCTAAACATTGGTGCTCGTTTTGTTCTCTCCTGTTCATCTTTGTATTCACTCTAAGACTCCAGAACATGGACTAGTGCTACCCACACTCAAGGCGAGCTGTTCCTCCTTAGTTAAGCCTTTGTGGAACACCTCACACATATACCTAAAATGTATCTCCTAGGTCATTCTTAAATTCAGTCAAGTTGACCAAGAAGATTCCCCACCTCAATAGCCAATCCTGTTTCAGGAAAGGATTACTCCTTCAAATAGTCGTAGAGCATATGCTATCAGTCTGGAAATCATTGACTCAATGGTTACCTCAGCTCATTAGCACGAATGTGATCAGAACATGGTTGGAGCATTATTGTAACCTGTAACAATAACTACTCAAGAATGAAGAAACTGAGCACAGTACTCTGCTGCCCACAAGAGCAGGGCCTGGGGGGACTGGGGGCTGGGCTGTGTGAACCAGATCACCTAGTTTTAGTTACTACATCCTTTCAGAAGATCCAATTAGAACAAAAGACCATGTTTATTCTTTCCCATCTTTCTCAGGGCATACACACTCCAAAACTTTATGCATTCATGTCTGTGTTTTCCGCTCAATGTTCTTATAGTCTCTGGACCTATTCACAGGGAAGGACTTAATACACAGAAAATCAAAGTTGCATGGTGCTGTTGAGCAAGAGTATGACTTAAATTTGAGCTGATGAGCATAAATTGGAGTAAAGTTTGATCTCCTCTTGGTCTGGGCCTACGTTCTTTTCTCTGGAACAGCCCTTCTTTGAAGTGCCTCTAAAGATGGCTTTGAGATGGTAAAGTGAAGAATGGTGTGTATTGGCTAATACAACCTCAGAGCTCAAGACCAGATTATCATTGGCATGGCTGATGCCTGTTTTCACATAACAGCTACTCCAGAAACAGAGAAGGGTTTATGTTTCATTTCAGGAGCAAGGCAAATATACCCTCTTAATACCTTATCTCAAGACCACTCTGATGTGGATGAGATGCTGCCAAGGGTTTGGAAATTCTTAACTAAAGGAGTACTTTGGAGGCACATAATCAATGTCTAGGTCTGTGAGGTCAATATATAGACAGGAGTGATCTGAAGGATTCCATGTCTTTGTGAAAGCTGTCTCATTGTCATGGAAAAGCATCATTCTCTATATGCTTCATACCAAGTAGCTCAATGCCAAGAAGACAAAGGGCAATAAGAGGTAGCCTTGGAATGATGAGTGAGCTAGCTTTAGAATGATGGTTTAACACATTAGAGGGTCTAACCTGCTTTGGATGACAGGAAAGCAATTATATTTTCTAGTGAGAGAGGGGGGTTGATTCTGTAGGCCTGACAGAGATGATGCAGGAGGGCTGGGATTCTAACAGGCCAGAGGGTTGTAGTGAGAAGACAATAGAAAGCTTATTTTGTTTTGTTTTCCTGAAAGAAATGAGATAGGCAATGCTCTAACTCTCCAGTTATCTGCTGAGATGCTAGCTTTTCCAGACGACACTGCCATGAGACCTTAAAGGATTTCCAAAGACTCTCATGAAGTTCTCCTCCCCTGCTTCTTTTCTTCATTCTCTTCAGCTACTTCAGCATCCACCTCTTCTTTCTCACTTTGCTTTCATTAAAAAGAATTACATTTAGCTTTTGTTCCCCACTTTCTCTATGTTCGTAGGGACTGTTTTCAGAGCTTCAAACAGTGACAACTCTTCCAGTATTGCTAGATAGATACCCTTGGATTTTTCCTAATTCAATACATTTCTTGAGTTGAACAGAGTCACATCATTTCTGGACCATAACAGGAGCATACTCCAGTGAAGGATCATAGAGGCAGCAGGCTTTTGTGTGCTCATTAAAAATTCTTTCAGTTTCTCTACTAGGCACTGACTCATTTCTGATCTCCAAGAACATCTGAGCTAAAACTACAACCTGTGCTTAATGCATGAGTTGAAATTTGTAATCACATTCTGGAAGAAAAATCAAAGACTTTTTAAGGAAGGTATTATACATGTAAAAAAAAAAAACCTGCAGAAACATCTATTTTTAAAAATCTGATTTATTCCCCTTCTGACTTTTGGATATTAAAGAAGTTTGTACCTTTTATGTGAAGTATCAAGGAACAAGGAAGACAATGGGGAAGAAATAAGGCCATTTCCCATGTTTTACTAACTGAAAAAAGGGTGTCTACGGCAAGTTGTTTGGTAAGGTGAAGTTTGTTGTTATTGTTATTATTCTTGTATGGATAAGATAATAGGTTAAGAGATTGGTCTCTGGAGGTTCTAGCAATTTGAATGTTATTCTGTGCTATTAGATAAGGTGGCAAAAGGACAATTCTTTACATAATTATGTGTTTATGTTTGAAAATACAACATTCCCCTAGGTCCCTGGGCTTGAATCCCGCAGCTGATGGTACTTGCGGAGGTTGTGAAGCCTTTGGTAGGTGGATCTAACTGGAGGAGGTGAGTCATGAGTGTGGGTCTTGTGATTTACTGGGACCTGTTTCTGGTGAGTTC
>LR752312.1:0-21147 GCA_902729485.2 Mus minutoides | reverse complement strand
AAAAAAAAAAAAAAAAAAAAAAAAAAAAAAAACATTAAAAATTCATGTGTGAGATTGTGAGGAAATTAAAATGCCAAAACAACAGATTTCTCCTCAGAAAACAGAACAAAACAACAACAAATGTTGTCAATTGTATCGAACAATGAAAGATTTTCAGAGAACCTATAAAGCATAATAGTTCATAATAAACTGTCAGCAATGTTGAGAAATGTTCATAATAACTGTCAACAATGCTGAGAAATGTTCATAATAACTGTCAACAATGCTGAGAAATGTTCATAATAACTGTCAACAATGCTGAGAAATGTTCATAATAACTGTCAACAATGCTGAGAAATGTTCATAATAACTGTCAACAATGCTGAGAAAACGTTCTGGATCTATGGGATAACCTTATTACATGGAGCCAAGGAGACATGCTAGTAAGACACATGCAATGAAGACAAACTCTTATATCAAGCTATTGACTTTTTTTTCTAAAAAAACAAAACAGCACAACAACAACAACAAAACTCCCACAATTTTAATTCAACATGTTAACAAAGCAGTACCATGGATTCCAACTTGATAATTCAGAAGTTATGTTGTAATATTGAATGTGATCATGAATATGATCATGACAGTGATCATGAATTCCAACTATTCCTGATACACCTTCCTTGAGTCAAACTATGAAGGGCTGGCACAGGGAGATATAACACAAAGGATGAAGATAATAGAATCCCTAAGCAACCAGTGGCATCCAGGCAAGCTGGGCAATGTTGGTATTAAGAGCTCTGAAATTTTGTAACCAGAGAGCATAAGGATTGTTCTTCCACAGTACCATGCTGTACTCTATAGGTGAGCACCCCCAAACCTTCTTTCCTCACAGTACTTGTGGTCAAAATCTCTCAGACTCAGTTCCTCCAAAACACAGCAAGAAGCCATATCTGTGCTTTTTATATAAGATTCCACACTCAATAATAGGGCTTCTGTGGGCTTCCAAAGTCCATATCTCTGGATGGGCAAAGTCCACTCTTCATATAATTGCTGAGAATGCATGGCTGCCATAGACTTTCAAAACTGTCTCCAATCCAGGGCTCAAAAACTAAGGATTTCCCTGACCAAAAATGCAGACAGAATTAGATAAAAGCACAAATAAAATGAGCATCCTTAAGAGAAGATGGACATGAGAAATATACAGGGGAATATTGAGCACAGTCATGAGTATCAGCTACTGGATGATAAAGTGCCAGGCAAAAGCAAATCAGAAACCATCTGTCTGATACATGAGACAATGAAAGATATGTAGCTTAAACATATGTGGAATTCTTTGGAATCATGAAGAGGGGTGGAGCAGCCTGAAAATGAGTCGGCAGTGACAACGCTAACCAGTGAGCATGCAAAGCACTTCAATCTCAGGAAAAAAGAATTAAAATGCACACTAATATAAACGGAAATATTATTACTCAGTTGTCTCACTGACAAATATCCAAATAATTTCTATATATCAGTCTCGGCAATAGTATCAATAGTTAATAATTAATACTTAATGCTTTCATACACATTAATAAGAGTAGAGTAAATGGCAGTTTCCAAATGAGCAATTGCTAACATGTAGTAAATCTTTAACTATGTATTGCTACAATATTCCATTTCTAAGAATTCATGCAAGGTCATAATCACATACATTTCTAAAGATACATATTTAAGGTGAATATACTTGAACAAATATTAGAGATGTTTCAAGATGGCCTTTAAATGGAAAAATATAAGTGAGATGGCTATGGAGATTGATCACATATGCTAAATTTAAAATAATATTTATATGATTTTATGAGCAAAGGAAAACAATTAATACACTAAATTGACTAATTTGACTAAATCAGTGGTCCTCAACCTTCCTCCTGTGGTGTCCCTTTAATATGGTTCCTCATGTCCTGGTGACTCTATCATTGTTACTTCATAACTGTAATTTTGCTATGTTAAGAACTGTAATGTAAATATCTATGTTTTCCGATGGACTTAGGCAACACTTAATTGAGGACAGGGTCATTTGTCCCTTTGGTTGAGAACCACTGCTCTAAATTGTAAATAATGGTTATATTTGAAAAGTGGGAAGCAATGGGGGCTTTTTATTAACCTTTCACTTTTAGTATTTCTCTGTTATTTTTGGATTTTGTAATATATACTTTTAAATCATAAAAATGATAAATTTAAGTGCAGACAAACAATAATATTCAAATTTCAGAAGTAAATGGATGCATTCTTTTTCTATTTCTTGACAAGTATGATGTCTCTGTTGTCTTAGTGTAGATATCTACTAAGTTTATACCTAGTCCCAACCCATAGTGAATTTTCCTTTTAAGGAGATTTGAAATACCCAGCAAATCAACATATTTCAGATTCCTGTCCTGGCTTGTGAGGAACCATTCTTGGTCTACTTTTGTAATAGCCTGACTCCATGTCGTTGTGGTAGCCTTCTGATATTCATATCTCAAAATTCACCTCATCCTTATCTTCATATCTGATAGTGGGAATGTGTAGAGGGAAGAAGCAGGCAGCAATGGGTGTGACCTAGAGAGTCTGCCCAGAGGACAGTACCACTGTGAGCAGTCACTGCTAGAGACTGAGGGCACCATCAGGACAGTACAATATTTGCATGATTTTATTAGCAAAGGAAAATAATCAAATCACTCTAAACTGTGAATAATGGTTTTACTAATAGCTGGTCTCAGTAAAGACCTGTGCGCTAGTATGAGTTCCTCTCATAGAGAAACAGCCTTCTAATTTTACCTTCTTGATTTCCATCATCAGGTCTCTGGGACCCAACTCTACAATAATGAGACTCCACGGTTTCCTCTTGGCTCTCTTTGCCGTCTTCCAGGTACTGCATGGTAAATACCAACCATCATGGCCTTTCTCATTATTTCTGCTTTCCTCTTTCCTGAAACTAATGATCATTGGAAAGCAAAGCACTATAGGATGACTTGAAAGTTACCTCTGTGCCCCCAAATTATCTGTAAGACATGGGATCTATTCCAGGTACTGCTAAAGGAAGAGAAGGAAAGCCAAAGAGAAGGGGGGGATGGAGGGAGGGAAGGAGGGAGGGAATTAGCTATGAACATTCCTTTGGTATATGATCATCATGCCTTCATGACACTTCAGGTCTTCTTAAGAAAGACATCTTCAGCTGCTTCTCTACCAAATAGACAGGATGAGCTAACATCCATACTTATACACTCAGCTACTATAAATGTGCAAAGATTCCTTCCATAGGCTCTGAACAGCGACCTCTAAGTAATGACGTCAAGTTATCTAGATTTGATGCAAACATTCTCTTTTGCCTTTAGCTATCAGCAGTGCCCTCAATTTTGAAAGACCTTGCTACCTCCGAGGGGGTATCTGCCTGAAGCAGGGAACACCAAACTGTGAGCCTTTCCGAGGACCCTGCAGAGCTTTTACTGTTTGCTGCAAAATAAGAAGTTGACGTGCAAGAGGGTCAAGGAACCTGGTGGGTGAGGGTTCTGAGTGTGGCTCCTGTGGCTCCTGTGGTTCAACTCTAAACCATACATTTCACTGCCATAACCATTGCTAGCTATTGTGGCCAAAGAAGAGGTAGGCAGAGGGAGGAAGACAATGGGAAGAATCCATTTATATTATAATATTTACAAAGATTTTTATTCTTGTACATAATCCTTAAAAATATTCTGTTTTATCGAACACATTTTATAGATATAAAAATTAAAATTTAACCAGGTTGAAAACTTGCCAAAAAAAATCACAGACAATAAATAGAAATGCCAAGCCAAAGACTCTTCTATTTTCCAAAGACAGTCTGCGTATATGGAATGGGGCTGGATGCAAAAGAGTTCACCAGTGTGAGGTGGGCTAGCTGGAGACAAGCTACTACAGTAGCTAAAGTGTTATGCAAAAAGCTCACTGAAGAATGGCATCATGACGCTGGGCCTGAGGAGGAAGCCTCTGTATGTTTCTATTGCTATAATAAACATCATGAAAAGAAAACTTGTGGAGGAAAGGGTTTATTTCATTTTATAGCTTCTAAGTCCATAACCCAGGGAAATCATGGGAAGAACTCAAGGAAGATATGTGGAGGCAGGAGCTGATACAGAGGCCAGCAGAGATGCTGCTCACTGGCTTGCTCCTTCCTGGCTTCCTTAGGCTGCTTCCTTTTAGAATTCAGGACCCCCATTCAGGGGTGGCACTGCCCATAGTGAGATAGACCACCCCTCCCACATTAATTATCAATTAAGAATATGTCACACACATTTGTCCACAGGTCAGTCTGATGGGGTTACTTCATTAAAAGTGACTCTTCCCAAATAACTCTAGCTTGTGTCATGTTGACATAAAACTAGCCACCATAGCCCCACGGTTTTAATACTACCTGTAAGATCCCACTGTTCTTTGGAAATGTGGATGGAAGCGTGAGGAAAGGTGGGATTTCAAATTACAGTCAGAAGGTTTTCTCGGCAGGGCTGGAGTCTTTTGTAGTCACTTATCTCATCCACATCTGGACATTACCTGTGGTATCCTGTAGTATACTGATCCTTTGTTTCTGCCTCAGAGAGGGACTTGGTCTAGATGTACACTGCAAAGTTGGAATGGAGAGGACATGGAGGCAAGAACTATTGCATAACAATCAGGGAATCGTAAGGCATGGAGAAAATGCCAGACATAGCAGCATTTTCACCACACACAATCTCATGGAAAGCAAGATCTCATGACTAACATCACAACACGTGACAAGCAGTGTCAGCCATATATCAGGTCCTGATCAGTGACTACCTAAAGAAAATGCTATGAGGGTTTGCAAGTCATCGAGGGTTACCATTAGCTGCAAGCCAGGATTTTCAAAGATGATTGTAAAGATGTTGCATCATTGGTATCCATTCCCTATACTGTCTGTTAAGAGGGATTACCACAGGGATTGAGTTCCTGTCTTTCAGATAATTGTGTTCTTGTGACTATAAAGGAATACAAAATCCTCAGGGTTGTACAAGTGGATGGAAGCTAAAACTCCAATCCAGACATTAGTTCCTTCTGGCAAGCAGCTTTGAGATCTCTAGGTTTTCATGGTAAAAATATATTCTATCTATGCTCCAATTTCAGCCCATCTCCTGAACGGTTTTAGGGTCACTTCTGCAGTGGCAATAAAGACTAATTATGGGGAAATTCCTTATGATTAAATGAATCAAATCCCTGACCTGGTAAAGACATAGCATTCCAGTTGCGTATGTCAATCATATAGCAAATGGACCAGTCCTCATGAAGGTTCTACCTTAAGCCACACTGAAGAGATAGTAGGTATAATTAGTTCTTTAACAAGCTAATGTATTTTTCCTTCCCAGAATTCCTACTCCTTTTTTTGTTGTTGTTGTTTTCAAGACAGGGTTTCTCTGTGTAGCCTTGGCTGTCCTGGAACTCACTCTGTAGACCAGGCTGGCCTCGAACTCAGAAATCTGCCTGCCTCTGCCTCCCGAGTGCTGAGATTAAAGGCTTGGGCCACCACGCCCAGCTTAGAATTCCTTCTCCTTAACATACTTGCTGCAGGAACTTCCTTAAGGTTCTGTTAGGTTGGTACTCCTTCCTGTGTCTTGATTTCTCTATCTTCCCCTCATTTGTCTTTTACACATTGGCCAGAGCCTAAATAAGCTTCCTGTGGGAATTTGGACTTTTCACTCCTCTAATGCTTCCCTCCCCATCACATGGCAGCTTGCCTGCTGTGTGACTGACCTGCCTGTGGGCCAACCTAACTCAGATGGTAGGGCTGCCTCTTTTCTCCCCTTCATTTCCCTCCTCTGATCATTTGCCAAGATTTACAGATAACATTCTTCATATTTTTCTTTGAAATTCTATTAAAACTATCCCTGAGCTTAAAAATAGCAATAAATAAATAACACTCAGAACATTATATATTGACAAATGTAAGATTTCAAAAGATATCAAGGGAGAGAAATATGAAGCGTTAAAGGTTTTGTAGCTGGGTCTCCATGATGGGCCTTACTGAATAGTCTATAAGAGACAGGCTGTTCTCTGGTACCTAATGCCACCTGTTTTACAGTTGAGCTATTAAGGTCTTCTGAATTTGAAGCTATGTTCAATCATGGGCATCTCGGAGAATCATCAGACCTTTATAAATCAAGGGCCAGATAACAGATCGTGCAGGTCTGAGATGCAGGTGTGCTTCACTTATTCATCATTAGTTAGTACTGCTATTTATATCTTTCATCGATTCACTTATATGTTGCAAAGCATATGTTTATATTAACTGGCAACTAATGTTACATATACTTACCATAAAACATGACACATTGACAGTAGTACACATTGCAGAATTGCTAAATCAAACTATTTACCCATGCATTATTTCACATATTCTTTTTCTGTTTTTAAATAAATTCATTTATTAACAGAAGTCTGTGTAGTCTGCCTGCTGTGTGGTCAGTCTCTTGTGGTAATGCTTGTATGTGTTTACAGTGTTAGAACCAACTGCTTAAATTTTTTTTTTCATGTCCCGCCTTGAGGGTATCGGGTTAAATAAAAATATCCTTATTGCTATCTTTCCTCAATCTAGGAACATGCTGGAACAAGCCACACAGAAAGCACTATTAGAAATTGTTTAATGCATCAAAGCTCACTCTGCTGCCACCAAGCCTCTGGGACAGACACCCATGTGGAACCCATAATTAATTTTTTCTCTAGATAGAGGCAAAAGAGCTCTAGGATTAAGTCCTCAAGAAGATTTAAACCAGCAGATCTTCCTGAAATTCACTATCACCTATCACTTTTAGTTAGTTACTAACTTCTAGGAATAATAGACTCAATAAATCAGCGCCCACACAATGTTTCTTTATTCACATGGAGAACAGCAGAGGTAAGATGCAAAGCAATGAGGACCTGCCTCCCAGTATAAGGTTGCTTCAATTCTGTCCCAAGAAAAATGTATCTCACATGCTTCATGGAGGTGGTCAGCAGGGATATAGATGGTGGTGGTAGCGGTACCAGACAAAGCTGGCATCCTTATCAACTTCCCTGTACCCACAAGAGACTGTGAGTGTTGCCTAGAAGCCATGTGCTCTTTACATTGCAGTCTCAGAGATTTCAATAACTGTAATTTGGCCTCTCTGTTGTCTCAGTGTTGCCTGACTTCCTGACTCTTCTCTGAGGGGAATGGTTGGGTCCCAGGGAACAGCTTTAGAGAAATGGAAGGAGAAGTGGAACTTATCTGAGTTTCTAGATATCAGTGAGCATTACAGACATCCCAATATTCACTTTCCACTCAGAGTTGCTTTCCTTCTTCAGGACAGAGAACATGCTAGAGCCACCCCATACCGACCAGGAAGATGGAGACCTCAAAGAAGAACCCTTCTGCAAGAAGTAAATGCAACTAGTAGCAAAGAAAAAGTACATTTTCAATAGTAATTATACAAATTAAAAGTTTTTACATCCCCATGCCCAACTTGAGAGAAGGATGTAGGCTAGGTATAAAAGAGGGTGGGAGGGTAGTCATCACAGGTGAGAGATGGTAGGCTTTCAAGTTCTAGAGTCAAGGAAGGCTGGTGTTTCGGGCACAGAATAGCAAGAATCTCAGCCAGTAAGTTCTTATTCATCGCTGTTGCTTCCTCGGTTCTGATTTGGATGAGAAGAAATGTAGGAACTACATCACCTTAAAATCAAGGACTCTGGAGATTTTCATAGGAATTTCAGTTAAGTCCCCCTGAAAAACATGTAAAGATCTTTGCTGTCTCCTCCAGCCCTGACACCCTGTGCACACAGAATAGGAAAGCAAGAGGATGCAGGGAGAGAGGATGCCATCACCTACTGGGAAAGTCTTATGTCAGTAAAAAAACATGAAGAAAACAGAACTGTGAAACCTAGGCCTCACGAGCCTCAGAGCAGGCAGAAGCAATCAGATGTGCCATGTTTTTGCAGGGCAATAGGGGCCTTGGCATATAGGTTCTTAGGACCTATGGCTGGCAGAAGAGAAGAGAAGTGTTTGACCACAGTGCTTAATGTGAACAAACAAGTCACCAGAACTGCTTTGACTTCCAAGTGTCTGGAACAACTCTTGCATCCTCATTATGCATCAGAGTATGATCTAAACAGAAGATGCATTGCATGCTTATGGCCATATAGTGAGGCATGCAGAGACAAGAAATCAAAGGTCCTGCTTAGTGAAGGAAGCAGCTTCCATAGTGCATGCACTACCGAAAGTTCTTAGAAAAAAGATAGACTTAAATACCTATTTTATTGATATTTTAATCAATCTTTATTGTAATTTAAAAATTTCCATTTTAAGTACATTTACATTGCTGATCAATCATCTTTTCCATTTATCTTTAGTGCTGTTTAATTTTGCAAAATTGTAAGTCTTTTCACTGAAAATACCAGCCCATTTAACCCTTTTATCTACCATGTCCTTTAAATAGGTTGTCAATGGATGGGTTAAGGTGGGTCTTCTCACCTCATAGGATCTAAGTTTAGAGTCTGTCTTCTTACTTAAAATAACTCAATCAAGAAAAGTCCCTCGAAAATATACCCACTTGCTTGGGTTTCAGTTCATTCAAGATGTATCTCCTTCTGATGGTATGAAAAATGGTTTTGTTTGCATTTTACTTTCAAAATCTATTTCTGTCTTCAAATGGGTTAATCATGTCAGGCCTCAAAATCAGCTGTTTTCAAGAGTGACAAGCCTCACTGGTACCAAAATTTCAAATTCCAAAAATTAAACACTATGTGAAAATTCCATATTGAGGGCTTTGGGGATGCCTCAACAGTTAAAAACATGGCTCTTGTAGAAAAAAATGGATTTAACTTCCAGCATCTGTTTGATAACCTGGGATCCAGAAGATGTGATACCCTTTTCTGTCCTCCAAGGGCAGCAGGCCCATATATGGTATATATACACACACAGATAAAACACTCATTCATATAAAAATAAAACAAAATAAATATGTGTTTTTAAAAGTTTTTTTTTTTTAATCAAGGGAAAGTATGAATTAAAAATGCAATGAACACTCTTTTAAAATATATTTTGCTGTTTGTTTGTTTTTTTAAATTCTGGTTCACCTTGACCTCTGGCTCTGAGAGTCTTGCTAACTCCTCTTCCATGGTGTTATTTCAGAGGAACACTGACACTCTTGGCTCTATGCAGCAAAAGGTGTATTTCCTCATGGAATTTGGATTCTCATCCTGGCACTTCCCTGCCACATTCTCTTAAGAACCAGAGCCTCTTTACTTTATCCCAATTTGCATAACTATTCCTGTCTTTTTATGCACAACAGAATCTGGGATCCTATAGAAACCTAAAACCTGTCCTTTGCTGATGTGTTTTGTTTTGTTTTGTTTTGTGAATTCTAGAGTAATGCCATTGACTTTAAAATCAAACAAACAAACAAAAAACCCAAACAAACAAAAGCTCCCAGCTCAATTTCTCCTAGAATATCTGTCAATCATTAACAGCTTTGTGGTGAACATTACTGACAGGATGGCAGTCTATATAACACAATGATGGTGCACCTTTCCCGTGTCCCATGGCCAAGGCCACTTTTTTGATAATTCAATGCCCATTTTGGGTTTCTTACAAAAGAGGAACTGGGGTCTCCTGGTAAGAATGCCCTCTATGACATTATAAAATATGTAATAAGGAAACATGCTTTGCAAAGATTATGAAATCTTTTCAAAAATTAAAGATTACAAAATCCCCTACTTCCTCGTTTTCACCATAAATTAATTAAGGTTTCTAAAGCTAAAAATCCTAAGTGTGAAGGAACCCACTGGAAATAAAAAGATGAAAGGAAAGGAATATGTATGAAAAATAAATAAAATAGGATATACCTTTTTAAGGAAGCATATGTCAGGGATGCATTTTCATTAAGAAGAAATGGTAAAACATTTCTGTCTTAAAAGAAATAAAGCTACAGATTATTCCTCAAAAAGAAAGAAAAGGAGTATGATGCGTATGAAGAAAGTTACGGCTGCAGAGAAGACGTTTCACGCATGGTTAGGCTGCTAGGAATGGATAAATTTGCTCACAGGGCCTTAAGTATTGCTTCATCAATACTAGATCAATGCTAGAGTTTCAGTTTCTTTCAGCATCCCCTTGAATTATTGGTCTAAGGCATCATATAGATGAAGTTTTACTTTACTTGTTAATTAGTCTGTCTAGAATGTGTCCAGTTTGTTTGAGCTTCTATAAGGAGGAGAAATATTAAATTAGGCTTATTGAACATGCTGAATTGCAGGGTGTGCCTTTTCAACACAGATGGAATCCCCTCTCCTCCATGGTAGAGCTGACTTCTTTCCTCCTCAGAACTATATTTTATCCCATTGCTTTCCTGAGGGTGTCAAGTGCAGCTAGGATATAAACATGAAGAGATTCATGAAAAACGCCAGCACACATTCAATTCTAAAGCCCAGATTACCAAACTAGAGATGAACTTTCAGACCTCTAGTGAAACGCTCACAGGTTTATCAAATTGCTCATATGGTGTCAAGAATAACAGAACTGTATGACTGAATGGATAAAGCAGGAAGGTAGTGATCTTTATGATCTTTATGACTTTTATAATGGTTCTAGAATTTGGAAGCTCCTGTCAACTATTCTTGCGACAGCCACAAGGATATCTGAAAAAACAAACAAAACAAAACAACTCCATAAGAAGTTATTCTCCAAGTGGCAATATGGAATTGAGGAAGTCCTGGGCTTGGTTTCTTAGCACAGAAACTTGCAAAACTTCCAGTGACAGACACACACACACACACACACACACACACACACACACACACACACACATGTACATCTTACTGGAGCTAATAAAGCACATTGGGTATTATCAAAACTTTAAGTAAAAATAATATTTTAAAATGTGACTAGATGCTATTAGCGTTAAACTTACATAAATTATCAGTTAAAATGTAAAGATTTTATAAAAAATAATCAGCCCTACTATGATCATGTTGAATAAAATCAGTGCTACCTATAAATATTTTTTTTCTTTCTATAGAAAACTGTAGTTCACCCATTGTAAAGTAAGTTTTACTCCTGAATATTTGTTGAGACTTTGCCACCCATCTGTAAACTGGGNTGGGTCCATCCTTTGGATTGAGCTGCACAAATGCTCCCTTTAACTCTTTCAATGTGTGCTTTGTTCTTAATTCTAGGAAGGGGTGACTTGTCCACATTTTGACCTTCCTTCTTCTTGAGTATCATGTGTTTAGTAAATTGTTTCTTGGGTAGTCTAGGTTTCTGGGCTAATATCCACATATCAGTGAGTACATGTTATACACAGATTAAGAATTTTAAAACAAATAGCATGGTTAAAGTGGGAGCTGAATCCCTACAACAGAGCCTGGGCAGCCCTGTGGCTGATGTATGCTTGGCTTGTATATGAAGGCTCTCACCACTGATGGGCTGTTTAATTAGGTCACCCAGAGAGGACCTCTGGCTTTAATAAAATCACTGTGTTCTTACCAAAGCATCTGTTTGGCAGGCTGAAGGATATATGGGAAAGTCCCAAGGCAGGAGCAGGGGGAAGTGGAGTCAAAAGTGCACACCACAGATATGGGATGTTACAGGGAGTTGGGTTCCATGCAGAAACTGAAGTGACTGTCCTTATTGTCCTAAGCCTGTGGTCATGTGGGAGATGTTCCAAGCAAAATCTGTAAGGCTAAATAGTGAGAATCTGGAAAAACCCGAGCTGATCATCAACTATTAAGAGTGGGTGGGGAGGGGAGCAGGGAGGGGGATGGGGGAGGGTTTAGGGGACTTTCGGGATAACATTTGAAATGTAAATGAAGAAAATATCTAATAAAAATTGGGAAAAAAAAAGCCCTTAAAAAATCTCAATTTCAGGATACAGATTTTAGCAGATTAAAACTAATTATAACCTACCATTCAAAAACTGCCAAGCTGAGAAAGAGACCCCACCCCCCAAAAAAAAACCCTCAAACAAACAAACGGGAGCTTATAGCAACAAGGCATCTTAGTGTGAACCCTCATGAGACAATACTGTAAAATGGCACCACAGAAAATAACGACTGATCATGTAACAACTGCTTACATTTGTAAAACGCAAACTTCACAGCAATGGTAAAACAGATCAGACGTATTTGAACAGATGTTACCCACAAGCACAATTACGGATCAGATCAGAAACTCAGTTTAACAGCTAATGGTAAACTCGCTACAGCTGAGGAAAGCTTGATGGACCTAGAGAAGCCACGCAGATTAAAGCTCAAAGATGATTGAAAGGAAGGATAAAGATAAGAAGGGTGATGCCATGAGATAGAAAAAAGGGAAAAGGGAAGCTAGCGTTTGAACTGGCTGGGCCCCAGAGCTCGAGTCTCTGGCTGCAAGTGTGGTGCAGGATGGCCTAGTTGGCCAAAGTTGGGAAGAGAGGCCCCTTAGTGTTGCAAACTTTGTATGCCCCAGTGCAGGGGAGTGCCAGGGCCCAGAGGTGGGAGTGGGTGGGTGGAGGAGCTGCGGGGAGCGGGGGAGCGGGGGAGCGGGGAGGGGGCTTTCGGGATAGCATTTGAAATGTGGAGTGAGAGAATATGTAATAATAATAATAAAAAAATAAAGACAGGGCTCTATGGATGTGAAAAGTGCCATGCACTCAAAGAGAACAATGAAAAGAAAATTTAACCTTAACGTATTGATTTTAAACCACAAGATCAAGAAAAGAAAAAAGAGACCAAAGTGGGCACTAGCAGCAGCAGAGCTCAGCAAAGATGGAGCTCCCTCATCTTTTTTCTTTTTTTCCTTCTTCTTCTTCTTCTTCTTCTTCTTCTTCTTCTTCTTCTTCTTCTTCTTCTTCTTCTTCTTCTTCTTCTTCTTCTTCTTCTTCTTCTTCTTCTTCATTTTTTATGAAGTAAGAACTTCATTTGCCATACAGCAATGAGGGCTATAGAATCCAAGAAACATGGAGTAGATGTACAGGTGATATTACTCTGGCTGGGTCATGACAACAGAATAGTGAAAAGAGACTGTGAGCACGGGTGGTGGGTTACTCTGAAACAATGTTTCTTTGGTTTTGGATTTTTTTATTGAATATTTTCTTTATTTAAATTTCAAATGTTTTCCCCTTTCCAGGTCTCCCCTTCGGAAACTCCCTATCCTGCCTCCCTACCCTTGTCTCTATGAGCCGCCCCCGCCCCTTCCATCCTTGCACCCTGGCATTCTCCTACACTGGAGCATTGAACATCGTCAGGCCCAATGGCCTCTCCTCTCACCAATGATTAACAAGGCTGTCCTTTGTCATATATGTGGCCAGCGCCATGGGTCGTTCCAGGTGTATTCTTTGGTTGGTGGTCCAGTCCCTGGGAGTTGACACTGTTGGAGCTCCCGTATCTTAGAAGTCACAATGCAGCACGAATCTGTGCTCTGATATGAAGGGGAAGGTGCCTGATGGTTGCTAAGAGCATGCACAAGCCTGGACTTGCAAGGAACGCAAGTGCAGAGGTTGTCTGCTAAAGAATGAATGCTGAATGGGATTTGTCATGCAAGGAAACAAGACAGTCATTCATTTTCTTCCAGGGTAATAATAGAGAGGGAGGGACTAGATATTGACATTTTATTCATTGTCTTGTGATTCTTCTATTCCCCCTGCTTTTTTTTTTTTCCTTTCTTGCTTTGACATGCCATGTGGTTTTAATTATTTTCTGCTTTTGCACATCTTTGAAATATTTTATTTGTGGCTGTAAGGCTTACACAAAATTATCATATGCTCATTAACAATCTAATTCAAGCTGGTAACAGTTAAACTCCAAAGTGTTCTACAACTCTGTATGTGGGCTTCTCTGGTATGATTGGTGTTAAGATTTATGCTTTTTTTTTTTTTTATCATGTTCGCACGAACTTTTTGTAACTATATTTCAGTCCTTTAACTTTTATGCCTGACACTGTTCTGTTATGGTAGCCATCTTTATTGTTCTGTATATTATTAACTCTACTGATGTTCATATCCTCTCTTGTATATTTTCATTTCACTTTGAAGAACTCTCTTTAGCACCTCTGTGACAAGTCCTCCCAGCTTTGGTTTTTTGGGGGATATCTTTATTTGTGCTTCCTTTTAAAATTAATACTTTTAAAAGAATGAAAAATGCTTTGAAAACTCAAAACATTTATACACTGCATTTTGTTCATTAAGTTCATAAATATGTATAATGCATTTTTATGTTGTTATCCAGTTTGTTTGTTTGCTTTTGACCTCAGGACTTGTTCTTCTTTTAAAAACATTTGAAGACTCTAAATAGCTTTAATTTCTTAGATTTTCTGCACTGATTTTTATCCTATTATCCTAGTTGAAATAAAGGCAGAAATAGTTAAGTGGTTACAAATAATAAAGAAACTTTATGGTTTTGATCTAAACATTTTATGAACAATAGTGTTTTCAAACAGCAACACTTATTGGGAAG
Source organism: Mus minutoides (assembly GCA_902729485.2). Lineage (NCBI taxonomy): Eukaryota > Metazoa > Chordata > Mammalia > Rodentia > Muridae > Mus > Mus minutoides. The sequence continues at coordinate 6,726 of LR752312.1, read as the reverse complement.
ACTAGAGTTGGTTTCTAAAGGCACTTTGTTCTGAATTAAAGATGGCTGTTTTCTAAGCTGTCACTAGTCTACAGAGAGTTGTTAATGCTAAGAGCTTGCAGCTAATAGCCAAGCCTTATGAGATAATAGTACATTATCTAGTGCAGTGAAGTGCTCAGAGTCCAGAGGCACACCGCAAAGTAGTTTTGGTTTCACCATAAACAAGCTTCACCACCATATTAATACTTCTAAATTCATTGCCTTCAATTCCTTGGGGTTAGCATCAGTGCCTCAGTATGATAAGACTAATTTCCTTTTACCTGTAAGAAAATCCCAATAATCACAATATGTTCCTTGTAACTGGTCCTAGTATATAAAGAAAGTACACAATCAAGGGAGAAGAGGAAAAGACACGAAATTTTTGAATCAGCCACTTCCCAAGACACTTCTTACAATGATTCATTGAGGAAAGCCCCTCAGATTTCATGAACCCTAGGACTGTGTTAGGCTTAGCAGTGCAAGAGCCAAGAACATAAAATTCTATCAGTTAGTCATGCGACTCCACCATCCTCTGAAGAGAAACCTGAATCAGCAGGGTTCTTCCAGAAGTATTTGACAGCTCTCATTGGTCCATGTGGGGTAGGGCCAGCCTTCACAAGAACAAATGGAAAAGGAGGCTGCAGCAGCTGGGTGTGGGGTGGGTGCCACATATTTCTGGAGACATGAGCACTGTATCCTAAGAGAGAAGAGACCCCATAAGGAAGATCTTAAGAGGTAGGCAAAGGTTTTTATTCTCTTTAGGCATTTGGGTAATACTCTAGATTACTGTGAAGATAAGATATTTGAGTTGAGGTAAGAGGTCATAATTCTTAAGCTAGGGCATCTAAAAACAACCCCACAAACGTCAGAGGCTTTTCATAAAACAGATCACCAATTTTGTCATTTTTTCACTTTTACTATCTTTGTTTCTGTTCTTTCCTAATCCTTGATCCACTAGATGCTAACAGGAGAAATACCCTCAGCTATGCATCCAGTGTTAAACATTGTTCAGTTCATGGTTATCCATTGTTGCATATTTTAACCTGCAGTCTCGACACAGCAGTGTCCTCTGACGTGCAACCATGATGATTAATCCTGTCAAAGGGAACCTTATATTCTGCTCAACATCACCATTGTTCCTTCCAGGGGCTTCAAGGCATTTTCCACTGAAGTGGGTGCCATGAAATTACTTTACCTTCTCATCCCTGTTATCCTCTTGATTTCTCAAGCCATGGCAGGTAAGCCTTATTCAGCATCCATCTTCTTAGTTCTGATGAGTTCAGCTTCCCTAAGTATGCCTCTAATAACCGGTATGGAGTGGAAGGATGTTAAAGGGAGAGCCTCATAGATCATGTTTTCACTCTAACCTTGAACTGTGCAGAAATGGGTGTCAGTGAAGTATCTCTACTGTGACCATAGTTCTAGATGTGGCCCTTTCAGTGTGTGGACAGAATGGCTCCAAACTGGTCTGTGGAAATGGAGCTGAGGCCAAGTTAGGAGGACATGGGATGGATAGACCTTGCATTCAGCTCTGGTATTGGTTTTCACATCTTATGGGCAGAGCCCAGAAAGCTACTCTGAGGCTATGAGGCTAATATGAGTCATCTCAGGGACATCTGCTGTCTGAATTATGAAGTTGGTAGCTTCTGCTGGTTGTTCATAATAGACAGGCCAGACTGCAGAGGGCACCCACAGCCCCTGCATTTGGTAGAAGTGTTCCATTCCCTCTAAGTAAGAGGCAAGCAGGAAGCTACATTTAATCTTGAGTAAAGTGCAAGTTGTTTTTCTGGTTAGGAAATCACCTTACATGGGCACCTGACATTCTGAGTCCCTCACTCATGAAGTTAGAATTTTAGATCTACAATCTTATTCTCTTCTGACACATACAATACAAAACATGGGTTTGTAAGCCTAGGAATTATATATAGATTTTTGAATCTTTGGGGCATACCATAGTTCTTTAAATGTTTTACTATTTGTGGGAAACAAGTGATTGTATTATAGTCTCAACAGAATTTTGTCCTGGGAGAATGAAAGCACAGTCTTAATAAAGCAGCAGTTTGAGCAGCTCTATGACAGAGCTCTAGTAGTATGTATACAGGTTCTGTGATATGTTGGTCTTATAGGAATACTTGAAGATTCTCATCCTTCAAATTACAACACAAATACTTTATGTATACTCAGCTCCTGAAGGCTGTAAACAGGAAAGACAGACTGAGTGGAAAGATTTGGCACAGAAGAAAGGCACTTTCATCAATGCCCTCATCAACAGTGAGTCCATTGGTTCCTGATTCTACTGGATGGTATTGATATTTGCACAGGGAGCTTGAGAATTTCTGCCCTAAAGAGCTTGTGTTCCTTCTACAGATTATGAGCACCGTTACTGTGACTCTCCTACAACCGTGTGCCTGAGGAGGAAGACAAAGTGTATTCGTATGCCAGGGTTTTGCCCTGGCAGGAGCTTCTGCTGTGTGAGAACCATGACCCGAGGAAGTTATCTTTCCCCGTCCTGAATTATATCAGAACACTGAGATCCCCACGTGTCATTCTCTTTATTTACTAATTTTTAATCAACCATTGAGTACCTCTTATGTATCTGAACTGTGCTGGTGAGCTGGAGACATAACTCAAGGTAAACTTTAAACTCACAGGCATGGAAGTTATATCCAGGAGCAGACCAAAATCATCTACCTGGTAAGGTCATGCCTGAGCAGAATCGTAACATTTAAGGGCTACCAGACAAAACTGAAGTGATCTAAAAATTTTTTAATGTGAAGGAAAAATATGTATGGCATTCACACCAGAATTATGGTGGCTATCACGGGGGAATTTGGAAACTAAGCCATGAGAGACAAAACTTGCAAAGGACTAGTTGTCATTTGGAGCATGTCAAATACTACGCTAAGTGCATAGAGTTTGTGCTTTGTATTGTGAAGTAACACTGCAGAAGTTGTAGTGGTGCAGAGAAGGATCAGAAAGCTAGAAACAGAAGCCAGTTAGTATAGTATACAACTTAAATGGAAATATTTTTAGACAAGGATTCCAGATATGGATTAAGATAGTGCCAAAGACACACAATTGGGCTTAGTGAAGAGACAAACAAGGATGGATGGAACCAGATAGCCTACTCCTAGAATTTGGGTGGTGAAGGCAGCAGGATTAGGAGGTTTAAGGTCATCCACAGCTGCATGCTTGCAAGGTAACCCAGGCCACATGAGACTGCACAAAAAAAAAAAAAAAAAAAAAAAAAAAAAAAAAAAAAAAAGGAAAATAAAAGATTTACAGGAAGTGGCAACATGAGATTTGGCCCTTAGAGATGAAGAATCTGGAGGAAAACTTCCATTGTTGGCTAGTAGAATAATGGACACTTCCAGCAAATTAGGTTCCGGTGTTGGAGCTCTAAAGTGTGACTTACACAGGAGGGTTATTTAAGAGACCTCCAGACTCATCCTCTGTGGCAGAAGAGGTAGTATTCACCCATGGGAACACAAGGGTAGCAGAAAGTGGGAGAGGAACAGCCACCTTCAAGGTTTGGTCACAGTTAGTTCTTGGTGTCGAGAGAGCCAAAGAGGGAGATGAACGCCATCTGTGGGGTTGAAGTGAAACCTATGGAGGTTGTAACCATTCTGGTAAGCTTCCTACCTGTGTACATTCCAGCAGCAGCACAAACTTGCTGAAGAACTATGGGGTTAAAACCACCTTAGCTGCATCTTCAATTCTGATGCCTCCTAGGGAGCCATCCCCAGCTTGAATATTGCACTGAGAATCTATTTTCTTTGTAGGATCAGTTAAGTTTTTAGAAGGTGGATTTTTTTTTTCTTACTCTGCCTGAACTGTGAAGAGCATGTGCCCCAAATCTGTTCATAAGCTCTATTGGTAAGCATGGATGAATTTCTAATGCTCTGGTAAAGGGCCAGATTCTGAATTCCTTAGGTCACCAAGTGGAGTGTAACTCAGTGAGTTATAGAAAATAATTTATGAAAACAGGAAGATGGTTCAGTGTACTAGGTATATCTGTTGTAGATTTATGAAGCCCCGAGTTTGAATCATGGGACCTGTGTGAAAGCTTGATATAGTGACCAGTTCTTGTAACCTTACTACTAGGCAAAGTCAGAGATGAGCTGGAGGGCCTAGGTTCAGTCAAAAATTTCATCTCAAATGATAAGGTGGAAAGTGCTAGAGGAAAGATCCTAAGCCAGCCTCTGGCTTTCACACACAGATGAACAACTGAACACATGTGTACACATTTCTATTGCCCCTACCACACACACAGAAAAAACAAATCATTTCAATCATGATTGACTCTATCTTTTGGTTTACCTTTCTAATATTTCATGACATTTTATATATTATAAAACCTCTGCCTAATATAACGTATCAGCTACTTCCTGGTTAACTAGAGATTTCTCCAGGGGATCGTACAAGATTAGCTTCTCAGAGGCAGCTCAGCCAGCTTCCTGAGGGTTCATGGGGACAGTCACTGGTGACTCCATCTCAACTTTACAGATGTTCACTTAACTCATATCTCAGTTATTCTATTACTGTGATGATGAAGGCAAGTTACAAAAGAACCGGGGGCATGTTTACAGTTTCAGAGGATTAGTCCATGATCTTTATTTTAGGAAGCTTTAAAGCAGGAAGGCAGGCATGACTCTGGAATGGTTCCTCACAAAATTCAGAATTATAGGCAGAAAGAGAGAGAGAGAGAGACAGAGAGAGAGAGAGAGAGAGAGAGAGAGAGAGAGAGAGACTAAGCCTCATGTGAGCTTTTGAAACTTCGAAGCCTATCTTCCAGTGACACACTCTTCAAACAAGGCCATGCCTCCTAATCCTTTCCAAACAATTCTACTAACTGGGGAGCCATCAAATACCTGAGCAATCAGGGGCCATTACTATTCATTCCAATCTGTTTCAACTTTGAGTGCCATTGACAAGTTGACTCAGCCTTGTGTTTCAACGCCCCAGATTTTCTGGTTTAGTTTCCACAAATTGAACTACACACCATCTTTGAGATGGGAAAGGCAGGTAGGACGTGAGAATTTCAATATCAACCTCATTTGCTTTTAGCCCCAAAGTTTCAGCAAAGATTCCTCACTCCTTTTGTAATTCTATGTGAGCCTTTAATTTCCTAAATAAGAGGTCAAGAACCTGGAAACACTGGACCCCAATCCCACCACCAACATAAAAACATTTTCTCTTTTTTTCTTTTTCTTTTTCAAGACAGGGTTTTTCTGTATAGTGCTGGCTGTCCTGGAACTCACTTTGTAGACCAGGCTGGCCTCAAACTCAGAAATCCGCCTGCCTCTGCCTCCCAAGTGCTGGGATTAAAGGCGTGTGCCACCACTTAAGCTCACTGCCATCTCACCTAAATTCTACACCCTTGGAAAGAATAGCTGTACATAATGGTGTTTTTATTTCCCAGAAATCAGAGCATTTGACTGCTCTCTGGCAGTACTGCACGAATCAGCAAGTGGCCATCACAACCTACAGCAGTGTTTGTATCGACTCTTGCATTCTGCAGGCAGGATGGAGCATCCATGAGTTTTCTGAGACTTGCAAATGCCACCCATTTTCTCACACTGACGAAACTTCGAGTTTCTTTTGCGCCCTGTGAGCAAAAGGGAAAGAAGTGAAGAAATGAAACTGAGCTTCATTAAACCAAAGAAACTATAATTTATTGTGCCTGGAAAAGGTGGGTAAAGGGCCGGGCGTGGTGGCACATGCCTTTAATCCCAGCACTCGGGAGGCAGAGGCAGGCGGATTTCTGAGTTCGAGGACAGTCTGGTCTACAAAGTGAGTTCCAGGACAGCCAGGGCTATACAGAGAAACCCTGTTCAAAAAAAAAAGGGGGGGGGGTAAAGAGTCCACGAGACCCATGCTAGCATTCTGATGGCTCAGGTGTGCCCTGCTCTGGTAACCATTTTCTCACTGGCAGATTATTAAAGGGAAAATCAGATGAGTGGGGGATCATTTGCTAATGTGTGAAATTCACATTTCAGTGTCTTTGAAGAAAACAACTGGAGGAGAGACAAGTTTACTCTCTTTCTCTCTGTCTCTGTTTCTGTCTCTGTCTCTGTCTCTCTCCTCTCTCATTTTCTTTATGTTAAGTACAGAGATGACCTGCGGTATCTGAGATCCATGTAGAGAGCTTGGTGTTTTATTTCCTGGGCCTTCAGAAAATCTGGGATGCCTGTAGCTTAGATTCATTTTCCTGAAGATGCTCAGAGCAGAAAAAGCACCCCACCTGACTATGTTCTGAGAATGTGAGTCTAATTTACTTCCTTCCACCTGCTCTTTATAAAACCTTCCTAATGTGCCTTCCTCCTAGACAGTGTGAAACTTAAAAGGGTGCACCAAATATCAGGCAGACACAATGACTGAATGACATGTGCTGCTGAGTTGACAAGGCTTCACACATGACTGTCAACTCTCCTATGGCCCAGCATGTTAGAATGTAAGAAGTCATAGAAAGAGTAGGGCAGGAGTGGAAGAGAACCTGGATCATGTAAAAAATCAAAACCCAAGAATGAAAGACAGGAGGAGACACTAAGCCGTTTCTACCAAAGCATGTGGCTTTGTTGAGGTGTTGTGATGGAGAGCAAGCACCTGGAATATAACTACATCACATTGCCACTGTAAACAAGTAGGCTTTTTCAGATGAAAACAAAACATACATGCAGCTATAGACATATACTTCTGTCTATAGCC